>DWMZ01004482.1:0-11687 GCA_018249855.1 Eueides tales michaeli
ATATATATATATATATATATATATATATATATATATATATATATATATATATATATATATATATATATATATATATATATATATATATATATATATATATATATATATATATATTAGATTATACAGTCCACGTTTCAATAAGTTGTATCTGAATATTGATAAGTTGTTAATACACTATAAATTAGATAATAGTGTCTTTAAAATTGACATGCAAGGCTGCTACAGTAGCATCGATCGAGCATTACCAATGTCTTCTAGAGGTGACCTATGTCACATTGTGTGTGGTATTCACATGTTTTTTGGTGAGAAGCTATTTGTAGAATACGTATCTATTATTAAGATATATTTTCTAAAATGTTTTTAAAATAAGCAAGGATATTTTTTTATGTATCTCTAAAAAATTCTCTACCTAAATTTTAAACTGCTAATTCGATATTCGTAAAACTTAATAAAAATCAGACGCAAATCGGTATATTCATTTTTTGCATTGGAAATTAATAACGTTTGGTCAATCAATACTGTATATAATATAGTTAAAATATTTATTATATAATTTAATAATTAAGATAGGAACAAATACTTTGTGTATTATATTTTTGAGATTACGCAGAATGTGGCCTGTTGTAGCGCAGGGGTACATTTCCTCGCTTTGGCATCTCGCCAAACAACACGGAAATGATTCAAATTCGGCGGAAAACGGGAAACAGAACGGGGTGTCTTAGCATTAGGTTCCCAAGTTCCCTCTACCTAAACTGCCGTGCGCGGAGTACAGCATGAAGCTGAGAAAGAGAGAGAGAAAGAGTTAAGCAGATATAACAAATTAATGAGTGTTTCCTTTCTCTATTTTGGTCATGAAACGTAAAACATTATTACTACACGCATACAATACAATAGCTACTTCAGATTTAAAATATTATTGTACAGATATTTATTAAACATTCTCCGTTATCTATACAATGAGATAAAAATGACAAGTGTTAATCATCCTGTACGTAATGTGAGTCATAAAGTACACTGTCGTTCACCGTTCGTACACAAAGGATTAATGTTAAGTATATTATTAAATATATTAAGGCAGTCATGGCGCAGGAGCACAAGCGTGTGACTGTATACGACAGGTTGTGGGTACGATCCCCACTCGAGAAAATGATATATTTAATATTTTCAATTTGTATATTAAACGTTGTCATTTCTTAACTCTGATATCAAAGATAATGCGCGGCGTTGAGCTCCGCCACTCAACACACATTGATTCAAATTCGGCGGAAAGTGCGGAAACGGAAGTGGAACGGAGTGTTTTAACACTAGGTTGACGAGTTTCCTCTGCTTACTATGTCATGTGCGGGATACAGTGTGAAGCTGAAAAAACAGGGAAGTTACTAATCTTTTCCAAGTACCTTGCGACACGCCTGCTGGCTTCACTTCATTAACAGATAAACATACAATCACGCAAAGGAACAAACAGACACAAAATAAAAAAAATACTATTTTGGGCTCAAATACATTACAACGTTCTTGTTTCTCGTTTTCCGTCTATTCTGAAAGCCTTGTCTTGTTACCAGCAGTTTTAGTCTTGTTTAATCCTCGACTGTCTGTTTGTGTGTATGTAGAAATCACTCAGGATTTTTGTTTGTAAAAAGTCTTGTAAATCACAGTAGTTCTTTACTTGTGTTTAATGAAAATGGGGTCAACAGTTTACGAGTTATAAGGGCTTTGGAGAGATTAAGTAGTAAATAATTGGGTCGAAGTTTTGTTTAATTTAAATTTTTGTTGGGTGATTGTACACAAAAAAAAAATATTTGGCATTGTTCCTGGGTAAATGAAAATGATTCATTTCAACTAATGGTAATCGAACTGGCAACCGTCATATTTATCCTGACCATGAGGTCATTACGGCCTCGAAAAATGTAAAATATTAATGCATCTTTTTCAATGTCTTTATAATATTCGTGTAATATTTTATTCAAAAACTCGTAAATTTTACTGATAAAGCAAGAGAACATGTCTTATTTTACTTTTTGTTTATTTTTTATTTGAAAGCCGGTTTGTTTTTTTTTTAATTGACATCCATAAAGTAGAGGACTTTTTATTCTGCATTATATATAATTCAGTTTTTACATAACTAGATTTAAAAATTTAACAAATTAAAAAATGATACTTTATTATTAACTATGTACTGCACTTCACCTTAGAGATGGACACAGTGTCTACGTCCCATTACAGTAGAAAGGCTCCCCTAAAAATGCAGTAATTATCGTCAAACAGCGCTTATTTTCCATGCAAGCAAAATATTACAGCATATTCTTAAATAAAGACTCAATTCATACTTGTCAAAGGAAATAAGTCCAGAACAGGCAGGTTTCGTCAGACAAGGGTCCATCCATGAGCAGAGAACTATCGAAATTGGAAATTCACTCACTGTAAACATGACATCTCCACCTCGAATAAATGAAATATTTAATATTTTCATTTCTTCGCTCTGGTAACAAGGCAAAGCGCGGTGATGAGTTTCGCCAGACAACACGCCACAAATTTGGCGAAATGGAGAGAAGGAAACGAAGTGTGAACACTAGGACTTAAGGACCAAGTCGCCTCTGTCTAACCTGCTGTGTGCGGAATATATTATGAAGCTAAAAGGAAATTATAGTATCAATCTAATATGGATTTAGTCCCTTCTCTTATATGGCATTTTTGATTAATTTTTTAAAAAAATATTCATTTTTTATTATTTATTTAATTGTATTTTTTTAATGTTATTTTATTAATAATTTCATGATTTAATCGTCTTTGTGACACATATGTTCTTATAAATATTAACTGTACAAGAAAATAACACAAGAAGGTAAAATTAAATTTCTTAATATATTTTTTTGAGGTTAAATTATATTAATTACTCACTCACTCAGCTTCACGCTGTATCCCGCACATGGCAGGGTAGGCATAGGGAACTTAGGAACCTAGTGTTAAAACACTCCGTTCCACTTCTGTTCCCCACTTTCCGCCTTTGAGGCATTGCGTGTTAAGTGGCGGAACTCAACGCCGCACTTTTGCCTCATTACCATTATGTATAATGGTTCAGATTCATCTTTTATCTAGATTAGGCCTTGGAATAGCATCGTATTTATAAATTTTCATATATATCTACAGATATGATGTCATATGTACCTATAAAATAGTAGTACAGTGTGACGTAAGATGCTTAAATGCTTGTGAAATATCTCTATTTAGGTTAGTTTTCACTATGCGAGTAGTTTACTGAGTAATTAGTTAATTTGATAACATTTATTTTACTTTAGTCTGGCATGTAGCAGAGAAGGGGTTGGTAGTGGCGAAGAGGTTCAAGCGTGCGACTGTAAACGCGACAGATTGTGGGTTTGATCTTCACTCGAGAAAATGAAATATTTAATATTTTCAATTCAAATATTTGACATTTTAATTTTTTCGCTCTGGTGACAAGGCAAAGCGCGATGTTGAGTTCCGCTACTTAGTACGCAATGCCTCAAATCTGGCAGAAAGTAGGCATCGGCACAGTGTCTTAACACTACCTTCCCAAGTTCCCTCTGCTCACCCTGAAATTTGCGGGATAACGCTGAAAAAATCTTCTGTAAAATACTCGTTACGATTAGCTTATTTAATTAATTCCATTGTTTGCTGTTCATATTGAAAAACACTGGTAAACTGTACTCAACTAAAGTGAGAAAGATTTTAGGACAGATGTGATGTTACTTTCTGTTCATACCGGCTTAGTAAAGACAAAATGCGGCGTTAAGTTACACGCAATCTTTGATGATTTAATGTAAATTGGAAGATAGTTTTTCTCTTTAGGTTTAATGTATTCTTCCTCTGAGGGGGCTTCTAACATACAAACAGTTTTATTTCCGAAAAAACCTTATATAATTCGACGGAAAGTGGGGAACGGAAGTGGAACAGAGTGTCTCAACACTAGGTTCCCAAGTTCCCTCTGCCTACCCTGCCATGTGCGGGATACGTGCGATAACGTGTAGCTGAAAAAAAATCTTATATATTATATACTATTAGGACATATAATTTTGTTGAATGTCAAGGTTTATTTTAGTTAATGAGTGTGAGTCTACTTCAAACATCAATTAAATTAATATTGGGCCGCAAGTTTTGGCTGACTAATTTTTTGTAACGTTAAATGCTTTTTTTATTGAAATATTTGCAAGATTTATAGTTTTAGTGCCTTTTCAAGGTTGTATGTAAATTTATACGTCAATGTTATATAGGTTGTGTTTATTTTTTAAATTTGTAGGAGAGCTCAAATGCGCATATTTAGTAAATATGACTTTTAAGAAAAACACATTATGACTTTAAGAGGTCTGTCGTGGCGCAGCGGTACAAGCGTGTGACTGTAACCGACAGGTTGTGGGTTTGATCACTACTTGAGGAAGATAAATATTTAATACTTCATTTATTCACTCTGGTACTTGAGATCCGTTATTCAATACGGATTGTCTCAAATTCGCCAAGTGGATAACGGAATGTGTCTTAGCATAAGGATGTTTAGTTCTCACGGAGTGTCTTAACACTACCTCCCCAAGTACCCTCTGCCTACCCTGCCATGTGTGGGATAGAGCGTAAAGCTCAAACAAACTTTTTAATCAGCGTCCTAATGGATTTCCCTTTGTGACGCTGTGGTCTCTAAAACGCGACGATAATAGGTTCAATTCCAACTCGAGCGAATACTTTCTCTGTTCTGTTATGAAGACATTGTATGGCGTTAAGTGAGTGATAGAATCACTCAACACGCAATGTCTCCATAAAATTGAGCGGAAGTTGGGAACTGATGTGTTTTCAGACTAGGTTCCCTCCGGTTACCCTGATACATGCGGGATACAGTGTGAAGCAAGGGTTCCTACCGAGCTGAGTACAATGCTTAGAATTTTTATTATTTCGATTTTTTTGAGGCAAAGACATTATTCAGGCATTTTTTTGTTTTATTTTTTCATTTTAGAATAGTGAATGGAGTGATAATAATAAAAAACCTTTTTACATATTTAAATAATTAAACGAATGCAATAAGTGCGGAAATTTGCATTCGCTTTGTCTCTTTTTGCGGTGGTAAATTCCGCTAAATTATATTTCTCGCGGAGTGTCTAAACACTAGGTTCCTTGTACCCTACCTATACCTTGTACCCATAGGTATACAACGCATTTCGCAAAGTTATACAAAAACCCAGAAAAAACATTAAAGCATTTATTGAAAATTTTATTTGTCTTCTTTATATCTTTATATTAAAAACACTATAAAATATTTTATAACTATTATATACAGTTTTATTTCTTACGTACCTTATTGTTTATTCTTTTTATTATATAACTAGCGACACCATCGCGGCTTCGCTCGCTCGTATTTCAGTTATATATTTACTAATTTGAATTGTTTTTATCCTGTATCCCGCACATGGCGAGTAGGCAGAGAGAACTGGGAACCAAGTGTTAAGACACTCCGTTTCGTTCCCACTTTCCGCCGAATTTGAGACATTGCGTGATGTGTGGCGGAACTCAACGTCGCGCTTTGCCTTGTCACAAGAGCAAATATTAAATATTTAATTTCCTTAAGTGGAGATCGGACCCACAACTTGCCTGCGACCTTGCGCCGCGATAGTCCTGCAGTAGAAAGTCTATGATTTTGAAAATGTTAATAAATTTATAATCAATTCTTTTATTTTGAAACAATTTTGAACCAAACATTTAATATCCCTTTTTTTTATTTGTGTACCGATTTAAATAAAACAAACACTAAATGCTAAAGGTCTCCAGTTTTTCAAAATACACTAGTAAATTCTACACAGTATCTTTACATTAATTTGGCCGTTTCTGAGATTAGTGTGAACAAACACACAGACAAACAGATTAAAAATATAAAATTTATAACACTTCCTCAAATAGGAGATTTTATCATATATATTTTATATGTATATAAATACTTTTATATATAAATTGTAGCTGTTTAAAATATTTGTAGTTATTAGTTGTTTTATCTGTTATATTATATTGACATCACGATCATATGTATTTAATAGTGATGTCGTGTTTGATAATTTTTATATAATAATTATTAATTGAATTAAAATAAGATGTAAAAGGTAAAATTATATTACGTGCTTTTTAATTTTAATATATATTTTCCTTTTTCTTACAGAAAAAATGGCGGAGATAAAACACAATCAGCCAACTGCAACCTGATAACTAAGAAAAATTGAATAGTTTTGATGTCATAATTGTATAACTCAGTGAATAACGATCTCTCTAATAATAAACTATACATAAGTTGTAAAAAGTGATTAAAATACGTGAATATTGGATAATTTTAAGCAAAGTGTAAACGAAAATAGTGTCAACATGCCTGCGATATTGACGAAAATAAAGGAGCAAGCGTTTAAAGTCCAGCCGACGATAGCGGTCGGTGTGGGTGTTGGGGTTGCTCTAGCTGCCTGCGCTGTGTATGGGACCAGAGAGAAGAAACAGAGTCCGCCTTGTCATAATAATAATAATTATAAGGTAAGATTATCTTTTGTTTGTAAGATATGAAGAGGGAACCTGGGAACCTAGTGTTAAGTCACTCTGTTTTTGATAAGATATTTCCATTTCCCACTTTACGTTGATTTTTAGAGGCATTGCGTGCTGAGTGAAAACTCTATATTTTTATTAATTGTTATTGGTTTTAATTCTGACTATAGATGCAAGGGTGTGGGTTTGATTCCCACTCTGGGCAAAGATTATTATCATTTCATACACAACAAGACCAAGTGCAGCGTTGATTTCCGCCACTTCGGACACATATATGTGTGCGCAATAATACATTTAAGATAAATTTCTAAACGATTCATATTTTGAAGCTAAAAGAAACATCGATAAAGTACCAAAAGCTTCTTACCTTTCCACTTTATATCCATTTGAAAGCCAGTAGTAGCCCTACAGAATTGACATATTCGAAAAAAAAAAAAATTTTTAGCTTCACGCTAACGCACGAGGCAGGGTAGGCAGAGGGAACCCGGGAACCTATTATTAAGACGCTCCGTTCCACTTCCGTTCCCCACTTTCCGCCGAATTTGAGACATTGCGTGTTGAGTGGTGGAACTCAACGCCGAGCTTTTGCCTTATTACCAGAGCGAAGAAATGAAACATTAAAATATTTAAATTGAAAATATTAAATATTTCATTTCCTCGACTGGGAATCGAACCCAGAACCCGTCGGTTACAGTCACACGCTTGTGCCGCTGCGCTACGACAGGCCTCATAAAATTAAAATTCCCTGGTTTAATATATTTTTTTTGTCTATATAAGGAATATCTGAGATATTGAAAAGTTATGTAGTTATGTCGACATAGATATATTAAAGTTAGATATGTGTGGTGTAGTGGTCACTACTTCGATTATGATCTTGGTCATTTTTCTTCTAAATAAAAGGAAAAGTGGCACAAAAATCCAGAATAGATAAAAAAGATCTCAAGGCGGATTACGTAATTAACACTCAATATTATGGATTTGTGAAGTCAAAAAACTTGGCTTAGTTGGACAATTTGAGCTCCACGCTTTTTTCCGTATAGCACGTTAGGCTTCTTTACTTATTTTATTTTTTTTTTGCTTCATGCCATTATCTCCTGGGAACCTGGGGACGTAGTGTTAAGACACTTCGTCAACCTGAAGACTCTTCCGTACCCCACTTTTCGACGCATTCTTGAGGCGTTGTGCTTTTTGCGTTACCAGAGCAAGGAAATGAAAATATCTAATGCATTCCGAATTCCAATCAAACCCACAAGCGTGGTTTTTCAAGTCACACTCTAGTACCCTTGCGCCACCATGACATCAATCACACAAAACATTGCCTAACATTTAAGTACTTACCAAATCAGAATATAAATAGAAATAAAATATGCAAAGTGCGGCGTTGAGTTCCGCCACTAACACGCAGTGCCTCATAAAAATTAACAAAGTGCCTTAACACTACGTTCCTAAGTTCCCTCTGCCTATCCTGCCATGTGCGTGATACAGCGAGAAGTTGAGTCAGTCAGTGAAATAGAAATAAAATTGATTACGCAATATAGGTATAATTAAGACTAGTTATAAAAATAAAATTAAAAAATATATATTCATTCTTTGATTGTGGTTGATTAGATTTTCCTTATTATTAAAAGTTTATAAAAATACCTTTTTTTTTTACAAAAGATCAAACCACTTATTTGCATATTAACGTGTACTAAAATTTTTATAATGTCACCTTATTTTGTATATTTTTAATGATTTACTTATTCACGTAAAATATATTTAGCTTCACGCTGTAATCCCGCACGAGGCAGGGTAGGCAGAGGGAACCCGGGAACCTAGCGTTAAGACACTCCGTTCCACTTCCGTTCCACACCATGTAAAATATAGTAGAGAACGGAAGTGGAACGGAGTGTCTTAAGGCTGTAAAATATATGTGTATGTATATTATAAAATTTAAGGTGTTTTTTATCAGCTTCACGCTGTTTCCCGCACATGGCAGGGTAGGCAAAGGTAACTTGGGAACCTAATGTTAAGACACTCAGTATCCATCAAGATACTTCTGGTTCCTGTTTTCCGCTGAATTGAAGGCGTTGCATGTTCAATGGCGGAATTGGGTTGGTTTTTTTATTTCCTCGAATGAGGATCGAACCCAAACCTGTCGCGTTGCCAGTCTCACACTTATTTGTACAGACCCCCGTACTTAGATTATTCAATACATTAGGCAATTCACTGGTCTCGCAAGTCGGTCAAATATAAGTTGTGTATTATTGTAAAGGTCACGTGCCGTTATGAAATATCGCAAATTATATCACAGTATTAATGATGGCACCTCCGCACTTTGTAATGTATGTTGACATGTGTATGTAAAGTTATATAAGGTCTGTCAACGGTTGTAATAAAGCTTTTGTCATACTAGTGATCCGCTCGCGGCTTCGCCCGCTGGAAGTAAATAATTATTAATGTAAATCTCTCTAACTTATTAATTTACTAACTCGCGTTTCTTTCGTTTTCTAATAACAATGTCATTTTAAAAACAATATATATGTATACCTATATTGAAAAGTAAAGTTTTAGCCAATTTATTTAAACAGTTATTTATAGAAATTTTGTAAAATGTAGAAATGTGATTTTTTTAATATAGATATCTTTTTTAAACTTAAAATTATAATAAACACTGAGTCTGAGGGGAGCTTGCTTGCTTGAACTGATACTGACATTTGGGCGAAGAAATGTACACACAGACAAACATTTTAAAATATTCATTTTTTCTATTACATTATTGAATGCCATCTTAATATATAAACTTTTTTTTATGTCTTATGTATCTTTCATTGTTCAGACATCCATTATGATCTTATTATAAGTATAGATATTACATTATAAGCTCTTATAAGTTACTTATAGTTTAATGTAGTCCGGAACTTTTACTTTAATTGTCATGATATTTCTGCCTGCAGAAATATCATGACATCCTCTTTCAAAGCTGGGGCTTTCTGCATGGAAGCCAAATTATAATTTCTAATTCTTGCTTGTGGGTTGTTTGTATCCCGCACATGGCAGGGTAGGCAGAGGGAACTAATGTTAAGACACTCCGTTCTGTTCCCCACTTTCGGCCCGATTTTAGGCATTGCGTGTTGTTGTAGTTGCGGAACCCAAAGCCGCGCTTTGCCTTGTTACCAGAGTGAAAAAATTAAAATATTAAATATTTGCCACTGCGCCACAACACTCAACTTTACAATATTGTACCTTTTTCTTTCCTTATCACACGGTCCTTAACATTCTAAATTTTAAACGTCAGGCTCATTGCAGGGTAGGCAGAGGGAACCTGGGAGACTAATGTGAACACGAGCTGTTCTCATTTTGAACATTAAGTAAATTTTGTACTACTGTACTGTACTGTATATTCCACACTTGAGAGAGAACTTTTTTTTACAAAACGTATAAAATGATAAGCCTGTCGTGGCGTAGCAACACAAGCGTGTGACTGTAACCGACAGGTTCTGGGCTCGATCCCCACCCGAGGAAATGAAGTATTTAATATTTTTAATTTAAATATTTAATGTTTAATTTCTTCGCTCTGGTAATAAGGCAAAGCGCGGCGTTGAGTTCCGCCACTCAACACGCAATGCCTGAAATTCGGCGGAAAGTGGGGAACGGAAGTGGAACGGAGTGTTTTAACACTAGGTTCCCGGGTTCCCTCTGGCTACCCTGCCACGTGCGGGATACAGCGTAAAGCTAAAAAAAAAAGTAAATTTTGGTATGACGTCTTGATTTGTGCAGCTGTACGCGAAAAGAATTCCTTCTTATACGTGTTGCCCAATCATATACTAACACTTTTTTGGAAAACGTATAAAAAATATTAGTAGGGATTTGAACACGCGCCTTTTGGAATCTGTCCAAGGGTTCTTACAAACTCAGCCCAACTTTAATCAAGCTACGTCGAAATTTTAATACGCGTGTGACAACTTATTTATGTTGTTAACATTTATGTAAGTTTTATGCTGTATTGGGTTTCGACTAATTTGAGACATTGGGTATTGAGAGGCGGGGCTTAACGCCGCACTTTGCTTTATTGCCAAAGCAAAGAAATGAAAATATTAAACATTACATTCCATTGAGTAAGGATCGAACCAACAACCTGTCATGTTTACAGTCGCACGTTTATGCCGCTGCGCCGCGTCAGGCTTATTATTTTATACGTTTAAAGAAGGATTTTTCTATATTAAGTGTGGAATTTTACTTTAAATACATTAAAATTGATCTACTATGTCTACAGATATGTCGATGTTTTTGTGAAAGACTAGAAAAACTCCGAACGGTTTCTAAAAATGTATATTTTTCTTTTAAGGGGCCGTCCATTAATCACGTGATGTTTTTTTAGCAATTTTTAACCCCGCCACCCCCCTTGGTGATACGTGGTGAGGTTTAAGACCAATCGCCCCTCCCACGCCCAAAATCACGTGTATTATTAAAATTTAACTATTGTATCTGTCCTTATGACGCAACTTTTTAAAAATTCCCCAATATTTCAACTTAACTCAACGAACCGAGTCAGAAAATACATATAGTTCAAAAGATTTATATATGTATGTACATATTTCCACTGCTTCTCTTTGAAATAATTCTTGAATGCGTAGAAATAATTAATTTCTGTGAAATGATCATTATGATAATAATAATGAAATTTTACTCTTGCAATGAGCGTTTAACGAAAAAATAAATACACGTGATATCTTACTGGTCCCCCCCCTACCCCCTTGTGATATTTCGTGATTTTCACTGAACCCCCCTCCCTCCCCCTTCGAGACTCACGTGATTAATGGACGGCCCCTAAGCGTGGAATATTACTCGAAAGAAGTTAAAAATGACCTATGAAGTCCACAAATATTTCAAAGTCGATCTTTAGGTCTTTGTAAAACACAAGAAAATATCCGAAGGTCGTCATGTCCATATATGGAATTTAAATTCAGTTTTTATAAATTATGTACACGTCTATACACTAATGACGCAAAAAGTGTATATAATTTGTTTTATTTCTATTTCTAACTGGTCAATGGCATTCTGCAAAACTTGTCTCATATTCGTTACTGTCACGAGACTCAACACACACACACACATACGCACACGTATATATATATATATATATATATATATATATATATATATATATATAT
>DWMZ01004483.1:0-11686 GCA_018249855.1 Eueides tales michaeli
TATATATATATATATATATATATATATATATATATATATATATATATATATATATATATATATATATATATATATATATATATATATATATATATATATATATATATATATATATATATTAAACTACAGTTAAGTTAAGAGAAACTTTTATTTTGTTTGTGTATATATCTATTTATTTTTTATTAGAATAATAAATACAAAATTAACTTGAAAATTTTGAAAATGTTCACATAATAAATCATTAAAATGGAATATATTCCAGTATTTAAAATAAATTGTCCTGTAATTTTAGCGGACAAAGTAGCTGGCGGTGCATGTATATTGTATGTATATGTAGACATACAATATGTCTATATATACATTGTATGTATATATAGACAGATTGTATAGTATGTGTATATAGGCAGATTGTATGCTCGATCCCCACTCGAAGAAATGAAATATTTAATATTTTCAAATGCAATATTTAATATTTTTATTACTTTTATCTGATAACTAAGCAAATCGCGACGCTGAATTTTGTCCTCATGTCTCAAATTCAGAGGTTCCCAGAGTAGCAAGCCAAAAAAAATTTTAAAAACAGCGTGAGGCTGAAGAATAAAATGTATGTGTATTGTGTCTTATTCGAGGTTAGCTATAAATTTGCAAGATTGTTCTTGCACATTCCAGAGAAACCTGGCAGTGAATAAAGAAATACAAATATTTGTTATTCTTTGGTATAAGCTTTATCTTAATATACTCATCATATTTACGTAGGAATTTTAATCTTTTAATCTTTTATAAGTTGTGCTTTGGTACTTCGATAACTGTAGTAGTCTGACTCGCACTTGGCTGGTATCTCTTATTACCGCATTTTGAACATGTAACCATGAGCACTAATCTGATAGCTACTTCCACGTTGCACGGAGAATACACGAAGTGTAGTGTGATAACGGTAACAAGTACGGGTGATGATGAATGACCGAAGACAGATGTCACGTGATAGATATTGAACAGTTGGATATAAAAATCTTTTACTTGGAAATCTACTAGAGAGTTTTGCCGATTTTCATTATTTTTGCAATAAGTCTTTTGTCTTCATGTAATTTGAAAAGTTTTTATGTCAGTTATTTAGACTACATAAATAGCAGTCCGTCCGCTTTACATGTACTTTGTCAAATAAGAAAAAGCCTTCGATGAGATGTCACGAGGTCCTTTGAATTGTTGTCCTTGCTTGGCTGATTGTATAGTAAAACTTATGAACTAAGACGCCAGTTTCATAAAGATATGGAAGCATATGTTCGGCATGAAGATGACTTCTTGGATCAATTTCAGGTTTCTAGGTTTCTAGTGGCAAAGCAACTTTCTGGCTCCTACTATATTTTCTTTGTTTTTCCTGCTGTAATGAAAGATACAATAAAATTTTGCAATAATAAAATTGAACTAAGCTCTCGTGTTTTTAATCTTTTCCGATTCAGAGCCAAACGTTTAGTCACCAACCCATTTTGGACTTCCTATATGTCGATGACGAATAAATAAGTATAAATAAGACACAGTCTATTTGTATACCCAATAAAACTAAGAAAAATGTATAATGACGATAAATTTAAAAAAATATATATTTAAAAATAGTGTTATTTATGCTGTGTATTAATTTAAAGGAATATTCAGTCTTGTCTTTAAATATCAGTTTTATGCTGTAGGACACATGGCAGACGACACTTGGGAATTTAGTGTTAAGAACTCGGTTTCGTTCCCCGCTCTCAGCCGAATTTGTGGCAATGCGTGTTGAGTGTCGCCACTCTACGTTGCGCTTTGCCTTGCTACCAGAACAAAGCAATAAAAATATTAAATATTTAATTTCTTCCAGTGGGGATCCAACCGACAACCTGTCTTGTGTGTTTGCCACGAAAGGCTTTTGTCTATGTCTAATATGTATCTCGTGTATAGACCTCGTTTTTACGTTTTAGCTCTAGGTTTAACACTTTTTTTTGATAGATTTTAATGCCAAATTTTATATCCAGTGATTGGTGATGCAATATTTTCAAAGATATATTAGTAAGTGGAATTAATTATATGTGGTTGTGGTACTGACGACATACAATGGTCGTGGATTTTATTCAATATTCCTTTAATTTTTTTCTAATCTTTGGAGCAAACTTATCCTGATCTATATTAAGATTCAGGCCCCGGCATTGGGCATTGGGTGATATACTGCTGAAACTATGACAATTGATATCTGTATCCTTATTAAATTAATCTATATATGTATAAAAATATCAATAGGTAGGTAAAGTGACGGAGGGAACAAAGTGTCTTTATATTAGGTTCCCAAGCTCCCTCTGCCTATCCTGCCATATATACTAATATCTTTTAGTAAAACTAGTATTTATAATACGAAATGTATTTATTATAGATGAAGAAGCAAGTATTTTGTATGATTTACAAAATTAGTAGGATAGAAATTATAAAGTAGAATATAACCTTAATTTTTGTATTTAAATTTGTTTAGAAGATTCACCCTACGCATTTCCATATGAAACGCTACTCCTAATTTCTGAATACAGAACATGTGACAATTTACATACTTACATAAAGAAAGGGAAAATATCTCGCTACGCTGCATAATGACGCACGATAATTTATTTTTATCAGGCGAAATAATGAAAACATTATGGTTGGCATTTGAAATTTAGAAGTACCATTTATTTTATATGGTTTTTGAAATTGAAATTTAAAAGTGTACAATACTTTGTCTATATAAATGTATAATTAAGTATTAAAAAAAAATAATTTATATTATTAATTTCATAAATTTTTCATATATTTTGATATTAACGTTTTAATTATATAAAATCCCTTCATATTTTATTTTACATTAAACTTTTCAGAGCTCTTTCAAGAGATATATATATATATATATATATATATATATATATATATATATATATATATATATATATATATATATATATATATATATATATATATATATATATATATATATATATAAACGTTTTAATTATAAAAAATCCCTTCATATTTTGTTTTACACTAAACTTACGTATTTTATCTTCGATACGATCCTTTTGTTTCCTTGTTACATTACTTTTAGTCAATGCTTAGTAGCACAAGTATATTTTTATGCAAATAAGTTCTTGAAGACCTTTACTTTTGTGATGTGTATATGTATAAGGGAGATTACCCTGTATGAGATCTAAGTCCTGGAGAGGGTAGAGATGTCGCTTCTGTTGTTGCGTCCCGCGGTTGAGGATTAAAATTTGGCACAATTGATGACTGAGTAGATTGAATGTATTGGATCTGACAGCTGAGAAGGTGAAAGCAATGGTTCTGATATTGGTGGATTCTCTGTTACGTCAGTTATAAGAGAACCAATGAAATCCAAATCACGCAGAACGTGGAAAGAATGTGACAGTATTTTTCGCAATGAGTGCTGGAGGACAGTTCTTACCACCTTACTTCATATTTCCACGGACCCGAATGAATGAAAGACTTTATTCTCCAACTGAAAGTGTAGATAAAGCTCAGCCAAACGGCTGGATGAATGCAGAACTGTTTTTAAAATGGATTTATGTCTGTAGGACGATGGCTGTAGGTTGTGCACTTGTGCAATATTCTAATCCTACAACCGAAAATCTAGTTCTATTGATTCTAGACGGACATCCCAATCATAAATACTTGGATGTTATTGAATTTGCCAGGAAAATAATATTCATATGCTTAGCACCCCGCCTCCCCTAACCTACACATAATTTTGAAATATTAATAAGTCAAATAGCAAAAAATAACATTGTCACCCTCGTAGCTCTTTGTAACTGGTTGCCTATATTATAATTAGCTGTTTGTCAATTGTTGATTACGGACTACGGATTCCGGACCTACAAACAATACCTACCTACCTAAAAATAATTACAGTACCTACTTAAATTACCCATCCTTTTTTAAATTATCATAATTAATTGATTATATATTATTCCTCAGAAAGTTTAAGATTTTTATACAGATTTTATATCTGAAATAATGACGTAATTATTACAGTTAGAGAAATTCTGATAAAAATAGTAATTTATTTGTTATATTTTAATACTTAGCCAACATTAAAGTTTTACTTATGATTTCACAACACAATTATACACGGCATTTGGAAATTTACGTAGAATGTGGATCAAAATATATGACACCGGCTGTTAAAATCTACACTAGAACTATTGCCTTCCCAAAACACTATTAAACTGCACTTATTTTCAATCACTTATCACTTCGCTTTGTATTTTCACGCTTACTTCTTTCTATTGACACTTCATTTAAATTAAAACCGATTTTTCTGACTGCTATTGACCTGGGAGAGTCTTTACAGCGTCGCCAGGCGTGGAGGGGCGAGTGTGGCTCTCCCCTGAAGAGATAATAAGAGATTTTATGAACGCTCGTGGAAGAAACTTCGATCGCAGGGAAAGGCTCTGCGTACGCTAATCAGGATGGTCTGTGACCATCTGGCACCGTCGCGCCGAAGCGCGGACGTGCCGTTAGATAGGAATGGTCATGTCGCCTCTTACGGCGAAGGCGTCGGTCGGGTTTGGGACTATTGCTATCTCGCTTGCTCACACCGCGCTAGAAAATTCTTGATTTCTCTACTATTTTGACTTAGAATTTTTGGGCGCTTGATTCAAATTGCGCGCTCGCGAGATTGAAATTACTACTCGAAAATTTTTTTTTTGGTTTTATTTTGGAATAGACTTCAATATTTTTCGAATGTACGAGAGTATTTTTTTTGCTGTCGTCAGGCCCCCCGTATTCGACGGGTGGGCCGCGGTCTGTGCATCCATGCTCTAGTTATTTAAACGAATTTTGTACATGCCATTGATTTCGAAATTTCTATGATACAATAAGGCAATGAGGCAATGCGGAATAATATGTTACAAAATAATATATATATATATATATATATATATATATATATATATATATATATATATATATATATATATATATATATATATATATATATATATATACAAACGTATGTACATAAACTAATAATATATATATTTTTTTTTATGGAAAGACAAACGAGCGTACGGGTCACCTGATGGTAAGTGATCACCGCCGCCCACGGCCCCGTGTAACATCAAAAGAGTTACAGGAGCGTTGCCGGTCTTTAAGATGGATGGGCACCGGGGCCCGGCATTACCCAATGCGAAACGCAGTGGCCGAAGCCACTACTTAACGCCGGTTTTAAATGCCGGGGGTGGTAACAATCCAGTCGAGTCTGCCCATGTGTGTTGCCATTGCTGACAACTTAATAAAACTGTTTCTTTGATTCTAAAATAATAAGTAAAAGGTGGAAAAGGGAATATCAAGTACAATTATAAATGAGACTAGATAAATTATAAAACTAAAATCATTCAAAACTGTGTCCACTTCAGTTCATCTCTAGTGCACCAAAATGGGGTCAATGTATACATTACATAAAAAAAATAAATATAAACTTCTCTTCATTTATTTTTGGTCACTTACTTGTAGGGTCTGCTTTTTGGAGCGTTTCGGTAGTGTGGTTATATAATTTAACCCCAGTGGTATTTATTTATATCAAAAAATCCGAGGGCAACCAGACAGCTTAGGTTACATTTGGCACATAAAATACTTCTATGATAAAACTCAGCTCACATACCACGAACTTGCCTTTGTCTTCGAAATTTGTTTACGTAAAACTTAGAATATAATAATACATTTTACTAATACTAAGAAATATTACTTACACAACCTTTATTAAATGCCTAAACAATGAGTGTTTTTTTCTAAGGATTATTTTACGTGTAGTGTGGTGATGTATTATTTATGACCATGGCAAGTCGTGGCAAGTCATATTAGTATGCTGCTTCAACTGTGGTAAGATAAAATTCGCCGTCTAAACATGAAGAAAAACAATAACTGCTAAGACGATATTACTTAACGGTGTGAGCAAGCGAGATAGCAATAGTCCCAAATTCCCGATTGCTCGCGTAGCTTATACACGAAATATACACGAAGCTTCCAGAGTCGTATACGCGGTATAAAAGCCACGCTAACCGCAGCGACCGACGCTTCGCCGCAAGAGGCGACAAGACCAATCCTTTCTAACGGCACGTCCGCGCTTCGGCGCGACGGTGCCAGACGGTCATAGACCATCCTGATTAGCGTACTTCCTTCCCCTGCGATCGCTGTTTCTTTCACGAGCGTTCATAAAATCTCTTATTATCTCTTCAGGGGAGAGCCACACTCGCCCCTCCATGCCCCGCGACGCTGTAAAGACCCTCCCAGGTCAACAGCAGTCAGAAAATCGGTTTTAATTTGAATGAAGTGCCAATAGAAACAAGTAAGCGCGAAAATACAAATCGAAGTGATAAGTGATTGAAAATAAGTGCAGTTTAATAGTGTTTTGGGGAGGCAATAGTTCTAGTGTAGATTTTAACAGCCGGTGTCATATATTTTGATCCACATTCTACGTAGATTTCCTGTTGCAGTGTTAACCCGTCAAGTGTCGTGTATAATTGTGTTGTGAAATCATAAGTAAAACTTTAATGTTGGCTAAGTATTAAAATATAACAAATAAATTACTATTTTTTATCAGAATTTTTCTATCTATAATAATTTCGTCATTATTTCAGATATAAAATTTGTATAAAAATGTTAAAATTTCTGAGGAATAATATTTAATCAATTAATTATGATTAATTTAAATTTAAATAATTTAAATTAAACAAGGATGGGTAATTTAAGTAGGTACTGTAATTGTTTTTAGGTGCTGTGTTAATCCTAGCCAGGATTAGAACGCAACATGGAGAAACTAGGACCTAGTAAAAGACGTAAGGTTAAAGATGAAAATCGTCAGTTTCAAGAATTTATTACTGAGAAATACTTTTTTGTATGGTCGCACGGTCGTTTGCTTAATTTGCAAGAATTCTGTTGCGATTGCAAAAGAATATAATGTAAAAAGACATTATGAAACGCAGCATCCTTCTTTTACCAAGTTTACAGGCGAATTAAGAAAGCAAAAAATGTTGTCTTTAAAACGGTAGCTATGTTTACAAAACCCATTCAAGATTCAGAAACAACTACAGAAGTTAGTTATAAAATTTCTCGAATGATAGCAAAGCGAAGTCGCCCCTTCAATGATGGCGATTTTGTAAAAGAATACATAGAAGCAGCAAAAAAGTTTGAGAAAATTCAACTGAATCGTATGACTATCCAAAGACGAATTATGTCTTTGTCAGGTAATATTGCTGAACAATTAATCGAAAAAACTAAGATCATTGAATTTGTTTTCATTACCACTCCACTGATATTTAGTTCCTCAGCTCAACTTTTCATATTCATACTAGGTGCTACTCAAGATTTTGAAGTCTTAGAAGAGTCATTAGGAACGTGTTCATTGAAAGGTCAAACCAAAGGAGTTGATATACTCAATGTACTTTTGGATGAGTGTTCAAAAACTAATTTGGACTTATCAAAATTATCGGGAGTTGCGCTGACGGTGCTCCTTCGATAATTGGTGTCAGTTCTGGGCTAGTTACTATGTTGAAAAAGCATCTGCAAGAAGAATACATAAGCGCTAAAGATCTCATGCAGTTTCACTGCATTATACATCAAGAAGCTAAAAAAATAGAATTTTAAAATGTCATGAAAGTGGTAATTTACAGTCAAGTATATTTCATAAAATCACGAGGATTCAATCACAGACAATTCAAACAATTCCTTGATGACATCGAAAGTGAATACGGAGATTAACTGTATTATACAGAAGTAAGGTGGCTAATTCTTGAATTGACACTGGAACGATTTCTAAATTTAATAGAAGAAATTGGAATATTTCTGGCGGAAAAGCAAAGGGATATCCCGGAACTTAAAAATCCTGATTGGTTGTGTGATTTTGCTTTTTTACTTGACATTACAAATCATTTGAATGTCTTGAACACACGGCTTCAAGACAAAAATCAACTGATATTCCAGCTCTACGCTCATGTATCATCCTTTCAATGCAAGCTAACACTTTTCAGATCACAATTGAATTCTGGAAATTACAATAATTTTCCCAATTATAAGAAAATGGCTGAAAAATTCAACAAAACTGCGATTAATCAGTAATGTAGAAAACTAGATATTTTGATTCAATCTTTTCAAGACAGATTTTCGGAGTTTAAAAAAGTTCAGTTGAAAATGCACCAGAGTCATTGCAGTTACAAAATTATCGACATTCAAAACGACCATGATTTACGCAACAAATTCAACGAGAACGGAGACTTGCTGATCTCTTATCGCTACATTGATAAAAATATATACGAAGGGTTGCGCATAAACGCTCTGAAATGCGTCGGTTTATTTGGTTCTACCAATAAATATGAACAAACTTTTTCAATACTTAATAATAATAATTAAAAAAATCGAAACTCCCCTGCAAATGAAAGTTTGGAAGCAGTTTTACGTGTTGCAAATAAAGTTAAGCCAAATATAATAAAGATTGTAAGCACTATGTAGTGCCACGCTTCAACATAATAAACTCTTTTTCAATTTTAATAAATTATTATCAATTCTTTATTTTCTTTAATTACCTATACTTCTGGTGGCAGGCCCGCCATCAGTTCATGATTTGCCCGAGTGGCCCCTAGTCTTAATAAGTCTGTGTAACCATGAACTAGAAAAAGTCGTGACGCAGCGGAACAAAGCGTCTGACTGTGAACACGACGGTTGGGAGTTCGATTTCAACTTGAAGTAATGAATTGTTTTTATTTCCTAACTCTAGTAGCTTGTTACTCAACTTGACCTCAACACCGGCCTTTGTCTTGACAAAGGCCGGTGTTGAGATCCAACACTCCACACGCAATATCTCGGAAACTAGAAAAAAGTTGGGGACGTATCTAAGTACTAGACGGGTGTAGTACATGCGAGATGCAGCGAAAAGAAGATTTAGAATATATTTAAAAAATCACTTACTTATGAAGTCATAGCCTAATATATGTAAACCAGCTACAAAATCAGCGACCGATGAAGACGTCAATAGCTCGATTATAGCATAGTTCATTTGACCTGCTTCTTTTAGAACTGTTACAATTACTGTTCCTAAGAAACAAATGTATTTCAAGGCAAAGACCTTTTGTTAAATCATCGATAAAAGAAAAACCAACAATTCGAGTGAAAAATTACATAATTTTAATGTTTAGTTTATTTCTATTTTAGCATTTATATTGTGCTGATTAGACATGTTTCGTCGTCTGATTTAAGTGAAGTAAAATTGTTACTGGGTGAAGCAACAAAATTTCTAAAAGAATAGAATAAAATAATAATTATACCTAGTTCTTTTTACTGGTAAATAATTATATACATTTTCAGTTGAAATATAGATTAGAATAAAGTTACTTACAAAGTTCTTCGCTTAAGTACCCGCCTATAATGAACCCTTTATTTACATAAATTTCTCTATTTAATAATCTAATATTAAAGATCCATTTTACGTCATCGTGATGCAGTTGTGAAGAGTTTGACTATATTTGAAGATTGGAATCTAAATTTCAACATTCAATTCTGATTATTCTGACGAGAAGTGTTACATTTTCTACTATTTTAAATATATTTAAATTAATAACGGGTTGTTTAAGTGTTATATAGGAAAAGGCTTTGGCAAAAATATCGTAGCGGTGAAATAAATATTTTCCTCTGAGTGGAGATCGAACCCAAGACAGATTTATTATAGGTGGAGGATGAACGAATATATTACATTCAGATTCCCAGACTCTTACTACAGGATACAGTCCTTTATTATTTTTAAAATGTTATTATACACTTAAGAAAGAAAAATACTAAATTTAAAAACGTATGAGAATTTTAACGAAGCAGGATTTGAACCCGCGCTTCTTGGTATCCGTCCAAGCGCTCTGACCAACTAAGCCATTCGTTCTCACCAACACTCGGTTGAGATGCTAACAGCCAAGTATTGGTGAGAATAAGTTGCAACAAGCGTATAAAAATTTCGAGGGAGCTTGGTGAGAATGAATGGCTTAGTTGGTCAGACAGCTTGGACGGATACCAAGAGGCGAGGGTTCAAATCCTGATCCGTTCAAATTTTTATACGTTTTTAAATTTAGTAGGATACAGTCTGTCCTCTACAGGGCTATCTTTAAAATTATAAATATTTATTATTTAGTTTTCTTTGTTTGTATTGTAGGTTCTCACTTCTTACAAAATTGTATAGTTATAGGTTCACGAAAAATACCCTAGTACTTACTCGGAGAGTTTTATACAAAATGCTGCAAAAACGATAGATTATTATTTTATTACCATTTCTAATGATTGCGTTGATTTAGAGGTTTATTTTTTTTCATCTGCATGTTTTCTATATGCTATGATCTCCAACACGAACAGTGCAGGATAAAATTACAGGAACAATAAGATGATACAATAAAAAAGATAAATGTTTTTAACAGGTTTTCTTTTATGTAATACACCCACCATCACAACCATTGTTCCACACCCCAACATAATGAAAACCATGTTAAAATTAGACAATGTCAAATATATAATTTCCTCGGGTGAGTATTAAACCTACAACGGGTGACGTTTGCAGATGCACGCTTGTGTCCCTATGCTAAGTCGGGCCAGGCAATTACTTATTATTATGCAGTCACATGACAAAGGACAATAAGCATACATATATGAGAAAATATATAATACGAGTTACATAATTTAATAAAGGTGGTGATTAAGTGTATATTAGTCATATTGAACTTCTTTGTTTCATTTCGTAGAAGGGTCTTTATCCGGGAAAATCGATCTTCTAATTAAGCCTCATCGGTTTAGTTTCAAAGCCGCAAGTTGTGGGTAATGGTCGTTGGTACTCGCTCTGTTTAAGATGTTATTAAATGTTCCTTTGGTTCCTTAAAATGAAGTAAGTTTCTAGATACATATATTTGAATAATAGTATTTATATCTTTGAATATTATTTTATTCACACTAGTCGTAAGCCTTTCTATGTTGAGGGATATAAGAGCTCTTTTTGGTTTATATTTTTATCTAAAGAGCAAATCTCCTCGGCTTTGCAGTGAATGTTGTAAAAATGCAATTACATGTAAAATAAGATTTGAATATGAAAAAAATGAGACCGTGCATCAAAATCAACTCAATATTTATATAAAATTTAGAGCAATTCTTATGTTAAATGACTTTACTTACCAAAACGTTGCCCTTTGTGAACATTCAAACTAAAGTCCCAAACCAGTCCTGAATACGTAAATAGATCCCTGTCCAATCATACATGATATATTTTACTAAGAATATTTTATTTGTGGTGTTTATAGTCCCCAAAATAGTCCACACTACGAGTAAATCGGGTTATTTTGTATTTTGGTTGCTTTATTGAATAACTTCTATATCTATAAGTATATGGAATACTAAATATACCCATATGTTATTATTATTATTTCCTTGTATTTAGCTTCATACTGTACCCTGCACATAGCAGGATAGAAAGGAAACCTGGGAACCTATTGTTCCCATTAATTTTTTTCGGTATTCACTTTGTGCCGTTTTTCCTACTATGTATATATATATATATATATATATATATATATATATATATATATATATATATATATATATATATATATATATATATATATATATATATATATATATATATATATATATATATATATATATA
>DWMZ01004484.1:0-11684 GCA_018249855.1 Eueides tales michaeli
AGATGTTTGTTTTCAGTTACATAATCCGGACTAAGTGGTACAAATACAATTAGCATTTATATTGAGTCGGCAACAAGTCGAAAATTTAATATGTTTTTATTAGTTTGTTTTTGTAACTAGTTTTTGTCGTTGTAATCAAAATGTTTTAAAATACTAAGCACTATTTTAGCTATCTTTAGTGTTAATTATATGCTATTTTTCAAATTCTTTATTAATTATTTATTAAATACTTAATCCGCTCAGAGGATTCCAAGAACGTGGGTTCAAATCTTGTTAAAATTTTTATGTTTTCTAAATAAGTATAAATGTTGTTTTTATGACTAGACTTTTAGGGCTGTATAATTTAAATCATTATAGTGATTACAATTTCAAAATTATTAAATGGTTTTTTTTTCGAATAATCCTGTTATTTCATAAAACAAAACAAAATACTTACTTAGACTTTAACCAAAAATGTCTTTAGTTCATACTTTGTCTCTGATATAGCAGGTACAGAGGGACAATTTTGTTCCTCTGTTTCCGCCGTTTCATTCTAGAGGCATTCTGTGTTAAGTGGAGGAACTCAACGCTGCGCTTTGCCTTTTACCAGAGCGAGAAAGATATAAAATTATAAGTATGTGTCATTTTTCTGAATAAAATCGAATCTTCAACCATTAAATCGCACGCTTGTATCCGCGCTACGATGACCATAAATCTATTTAATTTCTTCCCTAATTAAATGTAAATTAGCGTTAAATCTCTCTTCAATACTCTTTTAGGTAGTAAAAATTTATGAAAAGTATCAAAAAAGGTCAAGAAATGGACATTCCAAATACATAAGTTCTCTGATCCTTAGTCGAATAAAATAACAAGAAAAATATCGGAATGTCAGTAACAGCTTCGTGTCGAGAATTGCCAGAGGCATTGAATAGTTTAATAACTGTAATCAAACAAACAAGGAGCTAACGTGAGAATGTTGATGCTTCGGAACTTCGTCTACGGTATAATATAGGGTTGTTATATTATAAACCAATTTCTTGTTATAATATCTCAAGGATTTGTTCTTTTTTTAGCTTTTTCTAAGTTTTCTTAGGCAATTGTAATTAGACTGTCGGGACTCAGTGCTACAGCGTGTGACTATAAACGATGATTGTGGATTCGATAGCCATTAGAGGGAAGAAATTATTTAATACTAGCGAGCAGTCCGCGGCTTCGCCCGCTTAGTTACGCTTTGCTTACTAATCTCAATTACGTTCTTGTTCTAATAAAGTTACCAAGCTTACGACAATATGTATACATTAAAATGAAAATTTCATTTAAATGAATAAAAATGTTGCAGCAAATTTTATCGAACTTAGTATTTAAAATCGACCTTTATTGTTTATTTACTGATTTAAATAACGCAAACACTATATGTTGAAGAAAAATGTAATAGAGAAAACTGCATTTAAATATAATTAGCCGTTTTTGAGACTAGCACGTGTAAACGCACAGACAAACAGACAGACAATTTTTTAAAATAATTCTAATCTGGGCCCTATCATAATATTAAACGTCCCCTTTAAGTTTTTTTCAATATATCTCCCATGTACAGACTGTGATCAGTTACAGATTTATTAGAAGTTATTTTATAAATTTTCCTCGTTACCAGACGAAATGAAAATATGAACTATATAATTCTACTGAGAGAGCATCGGTCACAAACCAGCCGCGTTTATAAAATAAATTCACTTAATGATATAATTATTACATTTTTCATTTTATTTCGTACTAAAGGAATGAATGAAATATAAGCAATTAAAATATTTGAAAGCGGAATTAAATACAGATGTTACCTGAATTCGAGGACTGTAGGAGTGTGAGGAGCATTTACTACTGAACTTACGAAAAATATAAATTAAATTAATTAATGGGACCAACTTGAAAATTTCAACTAGCGAGTGACTGTAGTAAAAACTTAAATACTATTTTTTTGGCTTTGACCGAGTGATACTTTTTGGTTCATTTTATTTTGTATATAAAAAAATGGATCTCAACGCCGCCGCCGTGCTTTATGTGAGCAGAGAAGAAAAACAAAATAACTTTTAAATTCAAACTCTCTTCGCCAGTTTAGAGACACAATGTGAATGGCGTATCTCAACTCCGCTTATGGTTAGGTCTGTTGTTGCGACACCAAATATTTTCAAATTACAGTAGGTGTTCACCAGGGATCGGCTCTTAGTCCATCCTTATTAAATGTAGTGCTAGATACGGTCTCGGCTCACATCCCATCGAATTAATTATTTTTATAACCTCAGGCAACGAGACTAACCGTGGCGTTCAGTTCCGCCGGTCCTTACTTACTTACTTACTTATCTTCATTCTATATCCTTAGCGGGGTAGGCAGAGAGAACGGAGCGCCAAACGCTACGGTTGCCATCCATCACATCTAATAAATCATTCATCTTTTCTTCCACCCCTCCTTTTAAATTTTATGTAGCTATTTGTATCATCTTTTCTTCCATCCCTCCTCTTAAATTCCACGTAGCTATTTGTAGGTCCGTCGTCCACTTCCACTTATCACAGCAGCGGGGACGCACTGGTGCGCGTCACATTAAGGGGGACGCCCTAAGTGCGCGGTGGTGTGGTGCACATTGTGGCAGATGGAACGTTGCAGCCCTATAGAGGGCTGGCAGGGTTCGTTGCGGGCAAGCCTTCCATCGCGAACTCAACAACGATTGCGTATTTAATTTCCACTAGGTGGAATTAATTATTTTTATAACCTTAGGCAACGAGACAAACCATGGCGTTCAGTTTCGCCGGTCAAGTCGCTTAATTCTGAAAATTGAACGAAAAGTGGGGAACAGTGTCTCCACAATGTTTGTCTTCTGCCTATTATGAGCGCGCGTATCATTTCCGTATCCCGTTGATCCTAAAGACAGCACCCGGGTTTAATGTGAATTGGATTTGAGTGAAAAAAACAATGTAAATTTTTGCTAGATATATTTCAAAATGAAAGCAGACAAAGTATTATTAAGTTTTTTAATACTTTTTTTTAGCTGCAGCTGAAGAAAGCGAAAATACATAAAAAAAATAATAATGCTAAAAACTACAAACAAATATGTGAGCAATTTACAGTTTCATTTAAAAATAATGAGACGAATGCAAAATTTCGGGAAGAGGATAGCTGTAGGTTTCAGTAATTATCATAGTTATAGTCTGATATAATTATTTTACATTTTATTCGTACGTATTACAGAGATTCATTAAGTTCACATTTTGGGATAAATTATACAAAAGGCTTACGGTTACTAAAGTAAAAAATAAATACTTTTGTCTTAATAAGGTCAATATATTATTGTAATGTAATATGTACAAATAAAATGTAAAACAATGATAATTATTTTACGAACATATGTACGTAAAAGGCTTACGGTAAAGTAAGAAATAAATACTTTTATCTTAATATGGTCAATATGTCTTATGAATATTGCGTCAATTCTTGTTTTTGTTTTTTTTTGTTGATACATCTTGATCAAAACTTGCTATATATTTTCTAATTAAATTTGGCGTCAAAAACTCAATTAATGGAATCGCTGTATTTGATGTAAAATTTACATTAAAATCTACACTTAGAGTCATCGGAATTTATCGTAATCTTTTCAAGAATAAATTAAATAAGAACCACGAACATATGAAACACTGTATAATGCTATCTCATTTTCTCTGAAGTTAAAGTTTATGAATTTATGTGTCTCTCTTTTTTAACGCCTTTCAAATCAACGATGCTAAAGAAGTTTTCACTTCAAAAAACTAAATCAACAACAATATTTTGGTAGCCCGTTTTGTGCCGAGAAAATATTGTTACGTTATACTATATGCGAGATACAACGTAAAGCTAAAAACTAAATAAAATATGACCTTGTCGTACACAAATCGAACTTACAACCATTGTATTCGACACTTCTTGTGCCATGATGATGTTTTAAATATAATATGTAACAGATTTTGAATTTAAGTAACCGCGACCAAATTGAAGCTTGCTATTTATCACTGTGCTATTCTGAACGGAATTTCATGCCGAAGTGCCATATATGAGAATATTTTAAGTGAATAAAGCTGAAATGTATGAAGTTATATCCATATTTCATAAATAAGACTGCTTTTGGGGCATACATTTTGAATATACTTGCTATATACATATATTGCATATATTACATTCATTGTATATTCATATTGATGTAAGAATGCACATATGTTTTTTATATGAAGCATATAGGTTCGAATTTCTTTTCCCTATATTCATTGTTTTTTTATCACACTAGTTCGGTACAGATAGAGAGAGAAGGACAGAGTGAGAGAGGGACAGAGAGAGAGAGAAATATGAAATTAATTAATTACATTAATCCTTTACTGAGTGACTACTCATAAAGTTGAAATGTATCATGATCGTATCGTATCGATTGGTAAAATAGTATGAGGTATTATAAAAAACATATTTTAAATTTTTCGGTAACGGGGAAAAAAGTTGCGAAAGACGATTAATGTTAATTACATTTGTATTTTAGTGCTTAATTGGCTTTAAAATATTGTATGTACCTACTCGTATTATAGTAAATTAACATCAAATTAATTGTCTATCATAATAAAATATTGTATATTGAACATATAAGGATAAGAAAATATAGGAATAAAGATGGTACATTAGATCGTTACCGAAAAAAATGGTTAGGACCAAAAATAGTCGTGGCGCAGTAACATGGCGCCTAACTATGAACGCGACGGTTGTGGACTCCATTCCCATTTGGGAAAGTAAATTATTTTCATTTACTGGTTCTGGTAGGAACGGCGTTGAACCCCACCAATTATTACTCGCCTCGGAATGTACAGTGCGTGATGTACAGATTTCTTAGCACTACGCTTCAAGTATTGTCTTATATGCAAGATACATCGTAAAACTTAAATAGATAATTAAGCAATAATAACTATTCTTTGAATTCCCGACCACCGCTTTACTTTAACGCGCCCTAATAAACATGTAAATTTAAATTTTACGACAATACATTCATGTCTTGTTAGTAAATAAAAATGTAGGCTTGACATTTATGTGTTCGATATAGCGTCTTAATCTTTAAAGTAACGCGAGTGGGTGGTCGAATTGTGTTTTCTACGAAAGTGGGCTTGAATTGCCTTGGCTTTAACATATATTTTAACTTTTAAATTTTATTGTATTTATTTACTGACACTTTTATAATAATATTATTCATTTCCTCGTTCTGGTAGTGACGCAAAGTGCGGCGTTAAGTTTCGCCACTCCATTCGCAATGTCTCAAATTCAGCGGAACGTGTAGAACGGAAGTGAATGGAATGTCTTAACTATTATTAGGTTTCTGAGTTCACTCTACGTTCTCTGCCATATAATCATTATTCGATGTTAAAGTGGTGCAGTAACATGAGTTTGGTTTTTGCGGCATCGATATTAATTAATTTAAATCTTGCATTTTTAATGGCTTGAATTCTGACAGTAATTGGAAAACGAAATGTGTTAACATGTTTTATACGTTTTCTAAACAAGTATATTTCTTACTTGAGTTTGGATTGAAACTTTAAAAATAGTACAAATATTTAATAAATATCATTCTCCTCGCCAAATGATAATTTAAAGGAATTATCTTTGGATAGAGGAAATTTGTAAAAATCTCCTTACAGAGATGCTTACAATATAATTAGTTGTAACAAGGGCATAAATATTTCGGTGTAGGTTGATGCATGTACTAAAGTTTTTATAAAACTTTAGTATATGCATCAACTTACATATATGTGTGTATAAGTATGGTTTTATTCAAGTTAATCATAAATAAAAAAAATCATTATGGTAGGTGGTTTCATTGACAAATTAATGTTATTGAAATCTTCGATGCGCAAGAAATTAAATCTTATTGTACACAGGATGGTTATCATTTCGATTTCCACTCAGGATTCTCTCTCAGCGTCGCACATGACACAGTATCCAGATGAAACTTGGTCCTGGAGAGACACTCTGCTCCCAAAACATTTCCGTACCCCGCTACACTTCCACTCAGGAGAATGAATATATTTAAAATATTTACATTTCCTAGTTCTGATAAAACAAAGCGCCCCCAGTTCCGCTACTTAACACAAGCAACATCTCAAAATGAAAGAAGTATGCTAATGATCACGCAAACAAAGTTGCTGGCGGCCATTACTAATTATAAACAGAGATTGGTCAATCAATCAGCAGAGAGTTATTTTTGTTGGATTATTCTTATATTTTGTATGCCTATCTTGCAAAATTTTTTATCAGAACTACGGACATCCAACTTGCTCGCGCAATAGCGAGCTTGATTTGTAAAAATTTAAAATAAAAATTACAATGTTCAGCTTACAAAATTCATTGCTTTTAATGAACATGCCACACAACATATCAAATATGAATTCTATACCACAAAAACCACCTACGATGTCGAAATATATTTTTATAGAATAGAGAGATCACACACATAGCAGTGAAGGCAGAGGGAAATTAGGAATTTAGTGTCAAGACACTCTATTCCCATTGCAATACTTCCGCTACTCTTTGGCTAGTAACCAGAGCGAGTAAATAAAAATAGTAGTTAATTTCAGAGATATTGTATTCCATTGTTAATACATATATATCTTTTTTTGTTACAGATTCTAACAACCAGTGTACAAAATTTTGTGTTGCAATGTAATGGACTGATATAGTGATGCTTCAAAGATATCGATAAAATTTTTAAAATTAAAAAAATAATGATAAAACAATAAATTTAAGTGATGTATATATGTAAAATTTGAGTGCCAATATGTGTTTGCTTAGGGTGGGTTTTATGTTGAAATTAATTCTTTGCTTAGTGATGTGCTGTGTGAAAAGTCAACAAGAAGTCCTTATTGAGGAATCATGTAAGTAAAATTAAATTTTGTATTTATTAATTATTTATTATTAAAGCCGTTGACGCCGATGACAATGAAAAATATCAATTCAATTTTTTTCTTCTTGCTCTGATAAAAAGTGGCTTCGAGTACCGTCCCTCTATATGAAATGTCATGTCAAGCTCAAAATTAAGTTACCTTTTCTACCCTGCTATAAGTGGAATATAAAAAACCTAATTTTTGGAAACTAGACCGCACAAGGAAAACAATAATGTATAATTCTTTTTTTCATCCACACTTTATAAAGAAACATCAGAAAAGAAATATATTCATGAATATTTTGTTCCTGAGGCCTGTGGTGGATGTAAGCGTGCAATTGTAAACTAAATAGGTTGTGGGTTCGATCCCCATTTGAAGAAAAAATATTTAATATTTTCACGCTTTGTTCACAAGACATAGCACGACGTTGAGCTTAGCTACTCAACACACAGTCTCCAGTATTCGGCGAAAAGTGTAGAGCAGAAGTCTTTTATGGGAACCGGTGTGCTTTAGCACTTGACAAGCAGGTTGCCTCTGTCTACCCTGCTATATTCAGGATATAGTGTGACCCAAAAAAAAATTTTTTTTAAATGAAAATTAAACTCACAAACGATATGTATACCAAGGATTTTTTTCGGGTTACTTATAACTACTAATATAATTTAATTCAGTTTAAATTAAATTAATTATTTATTTATTACAATACCCGCATCACATCGCGCTAGTTGAAACAGTGAGGGGTGTCTGAAGTGCCATTTTAATTATCTAAATGAAGTACTTCCACAATATAATTGATGATAGTGCTTATTAAAGTTTTCCAAATCCTGTTTCCTTATTTTTAAAAAAAAAAAATTTTTAATCAGGGTCATCAAAGAGTGGACTATAAAAGCGGTGTTTTCAGATTCAGTCCGCGTATGTTATATTAAGTATATCATATGAAAGAAAAAAATTAAAAAGATGTAAAAAATTCAAAATGTTAGGGCGTGATTAAAGGTATAAAAAGGTTCATGCCCTAAAAGAATGTCTTAAAATATAAAATTTTTATTCTTTGTTCAGACATCTATCGAAAAGTAGACGTACTTAAAACTACTTATAGACTAATATAAAACTAAAGCAAAATTCGATTTTTTTTTACAAAGTCAGCTCTCAATTCGTGTATTTGAATGAATAAAATAAAACCTAATTTCAAATAACATTTGGAATTTCTATATGAAATGTAATAAATAATGTCCAATATTTTGTATTGTGTATGGTAGGATTATTTATTTGTAAATATATTTGGCGCTTATGAAAATAGTAATAATCCAGGTGGAATATTTTAACACCTTGTCAAAGTAGTCGATAGTTTCATATAGGTTCTTTTCACTAGTCTTTGATATTGCAGTCTTTTATACAGAAATAGTCACAGTTTCAGTACTTTAAAAATGGAAGAGAATTTAAAAGTTGCAGTTTGTGATAAATTAGTTTTGATTTATATCTTACAATATATATATTTTTTATTTTATTTTCATTATTGTTCACTCTGAAAAACGCTACACTAGTGTAACTTCTATTATATAAAATGTATTAAATAATTCTGTGGTATTTGTAAACACATTTTCAATATGGTAATTAATATTAAGCAAATATTAAATGTATTTGTCGTATTTATAGATTTAACGTTGCGGTTACGTTTCTGCTACACAAACTGTATTGCGTATAAATATTTTGGGTACACAACTTTTGTATTAACGCATAATGAGTATATCCTGGGCTTACTTTTACATCTATAAGTATAAATAAAATTGAAATGTATTTGTTGTTGTATTTTCTGAGTCTGTTTGTCTTATATAAGATAATAATTACAATTAATTAAATGTATAATACAATTAATTAAATGTATAATACAATTAATTAAATGTATAATACAATTAATTAAATGTATAATACAATTAATTAAATGTATAATACAATTAATTAAATGTATAATACAATTGCTGAACATCAGTGGCAATACCCAACGCCAAAGAAAATGAACTAACCAGCGCAAGAATACTAAGGAAAAATCCACTTAACTATGAGCTATCATTAAATACATTATGTACTTAAATTTGAAGCCCAAGATCGTAATGACACTACTCTCGCGTCTACCGCACATTCATTAAGCTAATTAAAAACAACGTCATGTAGTCATCGCCATGCGAGCGCGTTTACAATATTGTATCCCTTTAGATGAACCGATGCTTCGTGTAATGTACTAAGTATTATAACTATTATAATGGATACCTTTACGATTGTATTTAGTAGTTGTAAGTTTGAATAACCACATGAATAAAGAATACAATATTGTATATAACAAAATATTTTACTAACTGGTAATTCATTGGAGATTATATTGTTTTAACTTACAAGTAACAACGCAAAGTGTGACGTTAAGATCCGCCACTTAATAACGGAGAACGGAAGTGTCTTAATAGTAACGGAGTGTACCCAAGTTCCCTCTGCATGTACTGCCATGAGCGGAACACAGTGTGAGGCTAAGAAAAATATATATCCCATGTTAAATATTTTATGTATTATTATTATTATTAATATCTTTTGTTAACTGGAAAATTTTGAACAGCTGTATTGTGATTGATAAATGTATATTGAAAAATATTAGGTCAAAGTACCTGTTCAGTCTGTGTTCATCGAAGCCTCGATCAACTACGAGTATATAGTTGAGGTCCAAGAACTCGTAGGATTATTATTTTAGTTAGCATTAATATAACTTTGTTGCGTTGCTTTTGTATAACAAGGATTGAAGTTTAATATTATTCTTTAGCTCATAATTATTATTCACGTTTATCAGAGTAGACAATGGAAACCTTTTTTTGAGATATTTGTATTCTAAGTTGAGTGGCGCAATTAAATACGATGTTTTGTCTAACAGAGCGGGGGATCCGGAAACCATCGCGCTTAATCATATATTTTTTGAAATTTATTAGCCTACCTTTAGTTTAATAATAAAATACACAAATAAAATATATAAGCTTTATTTACAAAGAAATCTATATTAAGTCATTCAGTCATTCCAGTCTGTCAATATTTTATCAGTTCAGTTCTTCAATTGTAGTTTCAAGCATGCCAGTTGAGCATCTTTTTCTGCGAATATCATGTTTTATGGAAAGATACGAAAGAAACTGATCGGTTGAATAATGACAAATGTTTCATGAAAAGAAAGTTATATTTTAGTTGTTATTTTCCTAACAAACAATATTACATTTAAAAACAAGTTAAACAAACAGTATGAAAACACATTTAAATAAACCAGTTAAATTATTTTATCGATACAATATGAGGCACATCACTATCTGTAGTAGCCCACACACGAGTATTAGGTTACAAAGCGCAAACACCGCGTTTGATAGCGTCCGTCCCTTTCACGCATATCATTCTCGTTGTGTGAAAGTGCGAGACGGGTGTAGGATGTCTTGAAAACTAACAAGTGTCCAGATTTTTGGGGTGTGATTGATAAAGATAACTTAGAAGTGTTTTATTGAATTTATATCAAATATATAAAGGCCGTCGTGGCGCAGTAGCACAGTGTGAGACTGACAATACGATTGTGGGTTTGGTTCTCACTCAGGTGAATTAATTTTTTTTTCTCGCTTTGGTAACAAAATAAAGAGAGAAACCTATGTCTTGACAATTATAAACGGGGAAAGTATAAACGGGGTTTTATGTATCTAAACTAGGCATTATCACATATAAAAACTGTTATGAGAACTGCAACATTTATTGTAATAACAAGCTATAAAAGTTTGTACATAGTCCTTCTGTATACATTGAAAATGTATTCATGTTTCAAAATTATAGGTATGTTTACGTGCACTTATTACGTATTTTATAATATTATTATTTTATTTTCACGTTATATCTTACAACTTTCCTGTGTTATAACTTACGTGTTAAGACAATCCCTTTTTTTTGCCCTCTCTCCGCCGAAGTTGAAGCATTTTGTGTTAAGTGGTGGAACTCAACGCCGCGATTAGCCTTTTTACCAGAGCGAAAAAATAAAAATATTAAACATTCAATTTGGAAACATTAAATCTTTAATTTGACAATATTAAATATTTCAATTCCTCGGCAATCGAACCCACATCCTATCGCGTTGACAGCCATATGCTTGTGCCGTTGCGCCAAGACAGGCCGACAGGGTATGTTGTATTATATAATGTATAGATATAATAATTTAATTAGGCAATAGTGATAAATTTTCTCTTATAAAAAAAATATGGGTTGGTCGTTTTGTTCAAACACATTTTATTATGGGAATATGCTATTTATCATATAAGGAGTCCTGCTGTGGTTTGATAAAAGATGATACTTCGTCTTAACTTTAATAATAAAACAGCTTGTAGAAAAAGTTATAGAAGAACGGATTTGTGAAAAAAACCTTATCGCCATTAAATATTTATTTATCAGCTTCACGCTGTATCCCACCAAACATAATATAATGTTAAGACACTCCGTTTTTATTAAGACACATTTCATTCTTAGCTTTCTGTCAAATTAAAGGCATATCACGATAGTGATACGCTGGACTCAACTCGCCTTTGCCTTTTTTCCTAAGTGAGAACAAGAAAATAATAAGTATTTCATTTTCTCAAGTGAGAAATTGAATTACTTATTATTTTCTTGTTCTCACTTAGGAAAAAAGGCAAAGGCGAACCCACAACCTGTCACGTTTACAGTCGCACGCTCTTGCCCCCGCGCCACGTTAAGCATCACTAATCAAGTAGTTATAATAAAAA
>DWMZ01004485.1:0-11682 GCA_018249855.1 Eueides tales michaeli
TTTTGGCCTAAAAGTTTTTGTTACTTTCGAAATTTTAAATGTTTTATTTATGTAATACTTATATATATTTATTAAACATAATGTGTGATTTTAACAACAAAAAAATAACATGGGTATTTTAAATGAAAGAAAAAATTTTAAAATGCAAAAAAAGCTTCTTTTAAAACGTCTTCTAGTGAAACTTGTTCACATATATATTCTTGTTATATTTTTTCCATTTATTGATTTGTCCGTCTATCTGTCTGTATGTGAATCAAATTTAGTCTATATTTTTATAATTATTTCTTAATACAACTTGTTTAATTAAAAAAATCATTTTTTTTTAAATTCCATATGCATTTATTTCATATTCATTTTTTTCCAGTCAGTATTAAATAAGATATATTATTATTACCATAAAAAGAAAGCCATAATTAAAATATGTACAAATTATGTATTTATGATATAAACAATTTGTTTCGAACTTTATTATAAATTAAAAATATATATATATATTTTAGTATTGCCATATAGTAACCTTTTTTATTGTTTTTTTTTATTTATTATAAACGAAAGTTACATTAGATTTAAAAAAGTTTATTGATGTTTGTTTTAATAATTGGGATTTTATTCTGGAAATAATAAATTATTCTATTTGTTTATATTAAAAAGACTACGATAATTCAATTAATACTATGTCGAATATTTAATGTTAAAGTAGCTATTTTTTTTTTTTTATTCTGAATATATTTTTCCACTAAATATGTATAAAATTATTATATTTTATTTTATTATCTGTGCATATAAAAAATTGTATTATATATATATATATATATATATATATATATATATATATATATATATATATATATATATATATATATATATATATATATTTATTTTTGAATCGTATGGAGCTGTCAATTAATTTATAATATGCAGAATTTTAACCAATATGGCTCAGTAGAACAGTGTTACTACTATCAGCGGTGCGCGTAGTTCGTGGGTCCGTTCTCCAATTAGGGTATAGAATTATAATTATTTCCCTGCTCTCTTATTAAAAAAACGCGGTGTTATGTTCCGTCACTTCCGCTGACCCGAGGAACCTGCGGGTGATGATCTGTGAACTTCATAATCTCACACTATAGTTGGTTAAAAATTCTGTCATATATAATTATTTATATAGAATTTCTATATTGTTAATATCTTTTTCTGTGCGCTATTCTTTGGTTGTTATAAGAAACTAAAATATGATAAAATTAATGAATGTGATAGATGTTCAACTATAAATGTATTATTTAAATAATCTAAACTGACTTTTATTGTATCTTCGTACCTTTTCCATAAATAAATAAAAATGCTTTATATATCTTGGTAGAATTCAATATTTCACAATTTTTAAAAGTTGTGAAAAGATGTTTGTGTGTTGAAGGTTATTACCATATTAACGATTTTATAAATGAAGAATGAAATGCTCGCTCCCAAGCTATTTCAAATGTATCATTGTCAATTTTATTTATATGATGTAAAGCTTTGGTTAAAAAAAGAGACATGTCCCGCTAAGTTTCTTTCGCCAGTTCTTCTCAGGTCTGAGGCAGTAACTTTAGTGGACTGGTGGTAAATTGTTTGACGTTCAAAAAACGAATCTTGTAACTTGTTATTTCGAAGTTCAATTTAGTGTATTAGAAGACAAAAGGGATAGCGTTGGGGCAGTGCGTAGGGAAAGGAATGTCTTAACACTAAGTGCCATCTCTCTCCACTCTCTACTTTGAAGTGTGAAGATAAAATACTAATCCTTTACTAAAGAATTATTGATATACTAATTTATGTAGAAATTAAAAAAAGGACAATGCATTTTCTTTTCGCAATATGAAATTGACAAATAGGTATCTTGTATCTTTTATTATATAAAAAGTAGTAGTCTTTTATTATATAAAAAGTAGTTGAAGCGGGCGAAGCCGCAAGTGGGTCGCTATATGTAATATCATGTATGTGTAGGAACTAATATGGCATGATTCATAGTCATTTGTGAGTCATTTGATTAAACAATGCGTCGTACTTATATACCATTCTAGTAATATCATAAACTAGCGACCCGCCCGCGGCTTCGCCCGTTAGAATTGCCCTATTTATATACACTATAATTTTCAGCTAAGATTAGAAAGGTTTGGTCGTATTCTAACGGATAGTATTCAAATAATTATTCCAGCTTCACGCTGTATCCCGCACATAGCAGGGTAGGCAGAGGGAACCTGGGAACCTTCTAGCGTTAAGATACTCCTTTCCGAATTCAGAAAGCATTGCGTGTTGAGCGGCGCAACTTAACGCTACGCTTTTGTTTCGTGACACCAGAGTTAGTAAATGAAATTATTAAATATCATCTCTTCAAGTGGGGATCGACACGCCTCTATACTGTCGCGTTTACAGTCGCACGCATTAGTCCTTTGCTGAAACAGGCCCTAATTTAAAAATTTTATTTTATTTTTAGAAATCATTCAATGCACCCCGTATTATCATTTGAAATCATTAAATAGTCTATACGTAATAGAACAAAATAAGTAAATAATTATTGTGAAAACAGCACTTGGTTAATCTATTTTCACTATAGTTTAGGTTTAGGGCGGAACGCTGCACAAAATATTATTATTACCCGACAGGCCTTAATCAAACACTGTATTGAGCTGACGACATATTTTAATATTTTTTATTGATCATTTTTATATGACAGAGGTATATAAGTAAGTAGCTTCGCGCTGTATCCCGCACAAGGCAGGGTAAGCAGAGGGAACCCGGGAACCTAGTGTTAAGACACTCCGTTCCACTTCCGTTCCCCACTTTCCGGTGAAGAGGCATTGCGTGTTGAGTGGCGGAACTCAACGCCGCGAAATAAGTAAGTAGTTTAATAATTATTATAATAGGCATCTGGATAATAAAAAAAACACAACACAAATCTCTATTTAAATGTGTAGTCTGTTGAATGAATTTCTAAAAAAACGATTACATGAACAACACTATTGCATATAGATAACAACTAATCGATATGAGAAAATCTAATTGTGGCAAATATATAGCACATATGGGAATCCCATAATACATTAAATATTTGTAAAATACTCGCTATAGATAAATTGTGTGGAGATATGATAAATGGTCTTTTTACTTTGGTGTAATATTTTTTTCCGTATGTGATAGCTTCACAAAACACGGTAATAAATTACTTCCGTTTTTAGGGTTCCGTACTTCAAATTGTTGGCGCTAGTTTGATATAATAATTAAAAAACTAGAATCAACGAAGTATCATCAGCAAATAATACTATCTCATGGCTCCTTTTAACATTCGTTTACGAACAGTCGCCTGCTGAACAAGTCAATCCGGAAGAAAACTGAAACTATGGAGAAAATTGAACAACGCGCTGTGATAAAATACCAAGCAAGGCAAGAACCAATTTAACTCAAACCATTTTGAATGAAATGGGAGACGTTTATAAGGAACAGTGCCCTAGTAAATCAATGATTTACAAGTGGTATGGTCTTTATAAACATGGTCGAGAGTCAATTGAAGACGACCCCCGCTAGGGGGCTAGTTGAGGCCACCACATTGGACATCGTCGAAAAAGTGGAGAAAACTGTGCCTCTTCAGCGGAAAGTGGGGAACGGAAGTGTAACGGAGTGTCTTAACACTAGGTTCCCAAGTTCCCTCTGCCCACCCTGCCATGTGCGGGATACAGCGCGAAGCTACTTACTTATATACTTCTGTCATGATCAATAAAAAATATTAAAATATGTCGTCAGAAAGAGCAGTGCGTCGATGCGTCAAAGCATTTCTTGGAGTTGTGTGGAGATAAACCTGCACAGATTTTGGACCAAATTGTTACGGGAGATGAAACATGGGTTCATAACTTTAAGTCTGAGTCCGAACAAGAGTCCATGCAATGGCATAAAAAGGGGACACCACCGCCAAAGAAATTCAAGGTGACGGAGTCGGCTGGAAAGATGAAGGCTACTGTTTTTTGGGATTATCTTGATTGATTACAAAGAAAAAGGAAGGTCTATAACCGGAGATTACTACGCAACAATATTAGAAAAATTAAAGGATGCCATCAAGGAAAAGCGGCGAGGATAATTGGCAAAGGGTGTGTTGCTCTTGCAAGACAACGCGCCGGTTCACAAGAGCAGAATTGCAATGGCTGCTCTACACACGCATGGGTTCGAATCCCTAGTTCACCCACCCTACACTCCAAACCTGGCTCCAAGTGACTTTTTTTTATTCCCCAATTTAAAAAAAGACTTAGGGGAATGAAATTTTCGGATGACAATGAGGTAAAAAGGAGGCAATTTCGGCTGATTTTGACGGAACAGATAAACCAAATTTTTATAGTGGTTTAGGAAAGTCAATTCATAGGTCTAATAAATGTATTGAGCTTAAGGGAAAAGGAAAAATAGTTTTGTTGTTTTATTTTATTTAGATCCTTTTCATTTCATGAACTTTTGGACCTCCCCACGTATGTAATTATGTATCGTTAAAAACATCTCACAGAGAATATATTAATTTAGAAAAGAAAAGTTTATATCGATTTTTTATTATATAAATATATATATACTATACTAATATCGATATACTATATATAGTAATGTTAGTAAGATCTGTGCTCTTGTACTATCAAGTACAAAAACCACGTCAAAAATATTTAGGAATTTAAACCCACAACCATTTATGCGTTCAGTTGACGCGACGCACTACGTCACCTTTTATTTATACCACGCGATTGAACCAAACGATAGCTTGAATTAATTCGTTGTAACGCCATCTATCGGTGGATGTGTTTTAGGTTTTACGTCTGTTTGCTTGTATTGGACAAGATAGAAATAAAATTAGTTTTGTTGGTATAATTTATAAATACAATTATTAAGTTTTATCACCATTGATTAATTTTCGGATGATATTTTGGAAAAAAAAACCTTTATATATTCTGTCACTTTGTACCGTTACAGGGCCACCCATACTTAATGTTTATTTAATAAAAATATTTTATAAATAAATAAATATTCATTTTTTTTGATGGTGCTGTGTTTGTCAGTTTGTATATAGATGTAATAACGTTATAAATATTTAAATACTAGATTTAATATGCAAACAAGTATTTGTTCATGTATACAGAGACAAAGATTAAAAAGAAATAAGTCGGTATAATGAGCGTATCCAGAAATATTATCTGTGACTAGATTGGTCTGACTTTAACTTTCAACAAATCTTTTTCAGGGTAATTTTTTTTTTAATAATATTCCTGGGATGGGCACAAGACTGTGCTAAAGTGGACACGGCCCACCCGGCGGATCGTCTTGTCCACCGCCGTTGCCCACTCCCACTCTCCTCTAAGAACAAAGTATTTATTATAAGCATTAAAATATTGTAGATTTTTGTCAAAAATTAAACAAATAAGTATTATTACAATAATACTTAACAGTTGCTATTAATTTGTGTTTAAACCATTTTCCACAAGCAATGCTTATCCAATTTTATCTGTGAATAAAAATTAAAATATATTGTTTTGTGATTACAGTATCTAAATTGGTGGTCGTCCTGATCTTTATGTCACCGTACTGAAGCCGTATTCTGGAGACAATACGTGTTGAGTGATACTTGGTCTTTGAGTGAGGAAATGAAAATATTAAATAATTTGTCATTAAACAAGACTCGATCCTATGACTTGTTGCGTTTTGATTTTTTCAATTATAGCGTTTCGAGCGTGCCAGTTGAGCACAGTTCACTTCGCCAATGTCACGTTGTATGGAAGAGTCACGGGAGGAATTGGTCAATAGAAAGGAGATAACTATACACAATAATATAATACATGTAAAAAAGAGACCAAGTAAAATTACAGGCTTCATCTATAAAAAAAATGTTAATAATAAATAATATTTTACATATGTGTTAGTTTATAATCTAATTTTGTTACGTCTTATATATATTTACACAAAAATTTCGCATGTTTATCCTAGCACCATGACAGCTTTCAAATATTAACAATAATAAAAAATTAAAGAGTGTTGCAAGTTTATGTGAATCAAATAGTATAGATGTATCTGTAGCTAAAAACGTCAAGTCATAAGATAGGTATTATTAATTTAATTAAGTTGTTTTATCTCGTTGCCAGATTTTAATATCAGTTTACTAAATTGAAAATCATATCAAAAACTGATAGTTAACAGTAGTGACCTTTAAATAAATATAATTGATAACAGAATCGCAAATAGATGATTTTTAAAAACAATCAAAAAATAATTATATTTATACTAATTTTAAGAATCCACACTTAGGAAAGAATAATACTTATTTGGAAAAATATAAAAAAATTGAACGTTGCGGTATTTGAACCCGCGCCTCTTGGAAGCCGTCCAAGAGTTCTGACGACTGAGCCACACGGTCTCATCTTACTACGTCGAAATCCTTATACGCTTGTCATCAACTTATTTATGTTGTTAGCATCTCTGTAGGGAGATTTTAATGATTACTAAAATTCAGTATGTATTGAAATGTATTTCAATAAGAATTTATTATATATCTTTATACTACTCAAAATTTATATGACATTACTGAATTCAAATATGGATGAAAGCGACAGAACATATAAAGATTTCATTCAAAATATCATCCGAAAGTTAAACAATTTTTTCAACATTGTTATAAAGATTTCTTCCAAACATCGATAAAGTATCTCATAATTAATTAAAATAAAAGGATAATGTATGAATACCGGGACTCAGAATGACCCAAATTGTTTTTTTGATTGTTAGGATATTGGCCCTACTGGCTCTTCCAGCGACACTGGATAGGGAGGAAAGAGGGTACTCAGTGCCTGAAAAGAGCAAGCACTATGTGGCTGTTTGAGAGGGACTCGAGCCTGGGCTCTTTGTCGATGTAAAAATTTGAACGTAGCAGGATGTGCTGGCCCGATCGGGACATTTATTTTGAAATAAACATTTTAAGTTTAGGTATAATTCAATATAGCTATCTGATTATTTTTTAAAAAAACGATTAAATGCCAATGACCTATAAGTAATTTGAGATACTTAAGTACTTGATTTATTTTTTTTTAATTAAAACCAACAGTAAATGTCGTATGAAGGTTGCCAAAATATAATATTGAAAACTGCATTTAAATCTAATAAGCCGTTTCCTAGATTACACAGACATACAGACAAACATACAAAATAAATACCATTTAGGACCCTATTACATTAATAAATGTCCTTTATCACGTTCATTGCCAATCACGCGACATCGCGTGATCTCAGTTCTTTTTTATTAGGCCCTTCACGCGACGTCGCGCGTAGCAACCGAAAAGCTTTCGTCGAAGCATATTGCTTGGGACTGAGCGGTATCACAAATATGTTTTTTAAGGGCTTCTAGAGAAAGGACTGGGCTAACGAAAAATGAACGTGGCCATTAGAATCATGCGATAGTTTTTGTGTTACAGAATTTCTTAGTTCGCTAAGTGTCGCCGCTCCTGCGGCCGGCGTTCTCGTTTGTGATTTTATACTTTTATATAAAATTTACGTTTATTTTTCTTATAAAAATATTATATTTGTTATAAAACAATATTTATAATGAGCGATCAACCTGGTTCCTCTAGAGGAAAACAAAAGACCAATTGAGCGACCTCCGTGAAAGCAATCTAAACGTGTTTTGCTATTGCACGTATCAGATATTCTGAAGACATTAGAAAACTGATGTTGATGATTTTGTTAAAAGTTGAACAGTGGAGAGTTGAAGACCGAATTTTTTTATTGCCTGATGATGATGAAAGCGGTTCATCCTTGGAGTCGGAAGATGAATAAGTTATATCGCCTCAACCTTCTAGTTATAACTGAAGAAAGGGAGGAGGTAAATGAAGCGGTTGAAGACTAGAAGAAGAAGAAGAAACTAATGAATAATATTTTTGTTTTGATAAACCTTGAAAAATGATTTGTTTACTAAGACTAATAAAAATATTATGTTCCTAATTGTTATTCTAAAACAGTAAGTTTCTTTGATATTTTGTTTATTTCTGTGTCATGTGATTCAAATAAAAATAATTTATTCTAAAAATAGTTTCATTTTGTTTTATTATTCAATTCATAATTGAATAAAACTGCTATATATCTCTTCACACGACGTCGCGCGATAGGGCCAGTGAGGATAAATGTACATTGCACATGGCCCATCACGCGACGTTGCGTGATATATAACTATATTATATAAAACATAATACGAATATACTAAGACTATAAACACACTCGCAAATAGTATTTGCAGTACTTAAGAATTAATTAATGTAAAAAACATATATGAGCCACCAGTTGAAAATTCCAATTTTACCTTTGGCAATGAACGTGTTATAAGATTTTTTTTTTAAATATTATATCTTCCATGTACCTACAGACGGTGATTAGTTAAATACATATTTATATAAGTATAGATGAACGAAATTATGCAAATGCTCTTGTCATTATTTATCTCTGGAGAAATATTCACAAATAAAGAACTTGACTGGGAGACAAAGGAGACTTCGTATTTCAACGCAACGCCATGCTTTGTTTCTTATATGCTGCGTCATGACAGCCTAATATTTAGTACCTATTTAGTTTCACGTAGGTAAGGTAGGCAGAGGGAACTTGGGAACCTGGTGCTAAGACACTCTATTTCGTTTCCTACTTTCCAAATTTTGTGGTATTGCGTTTTATTACCAGAGCAAAGAAATAAAGACAAATTAAATTGATAATATATTAAATCTTTCATATCCTCGAGTGGGGATAGAACCCGTTTACTGTCACTCGCTGTACAGTCACACGCTTGTGCCGCTGCGCCACGACAGGCCTCGATATTAAGTAACCATTTTTATATTTTGTAATATATGTAAAGCACAGTGAAATGATATATTATATATGTACTATATTTAAAATTTTTAGCTACGTCCTTCCTCAAAATGTATTATCAAATATATTTTTTATAAAACTATGTTGACAGTTTGTTAATACATGCGTATACTTAGCTGTATTTTTTAATTACAGTTAATGATTTTGTTTTAGGGCCTGTCGTGGCGCAGCGGCACAAGCGTGTGACTGTAACATGTTGTGTTCGATTCCTACTTGAGGAAATGAAATCTTATTAATATTATAAATGCGAAAGTTTGTACGGATGTGTGTATGTTTGTTACTCTTTCACGCAAAAACTACTGAACGGATTTTCATGAAACTTTGCAGTAATATAAAGCTTTGATATCAGAATAATAGTTAAAATTTATAGGGATTTTAACCGACATAAAAAAGGAGGTTTTTTATATGTGTTCCCCGATTACTCGAAGATGGGTGGACCGATTTTCAAAATTATTTTTTTGTTCGGGGGTATATTTCACAATTGGTCCCATGGTAAGGAGATCAGGATTCGATGATGGAATCCTGGAGAAATTGAGGGCAACCCTCAAATTTGAAAGGCACAGATGCGGTTTTTTCGTATAATAACGCAATTGGGGGATCTGTATCTGACTATCATCTCATTTTATTAACCGACTGCAAAAAAAGAGTATGTTCTTAATACGTATGTTCCTCAGATTACTCGAAGATGGGAAAACCGATTTAAAAAAAAACTTTTTTTTGCGTTGGAGTTACACAAAGATATTAGTGTAGGATAATTTATGTGTAAGTCACTATGACCAAAATAGTGAACGCGGAAGAAGTCGCGGGTAACAACTAGTATTTAAATATTCAATGTTTCATTTCTTCGCTCTGGTAACAAGGCAAAAGCGCGGCGTTGAGTTCCGCCACTCAACATGCAATCCCTCAAATTCGGCGGAAAGTGGGGAAACGGAAGTAGAACGGTGTGTCTTAACACTAGGATCCCTCTGCCTACCTTGCCGTGTGCGTGATACAGCGTGAAGCTGAGATTTTGTTTTATGTAAATATTAGTTAAAGAGAAAGACTAAATATATATATATATATATATATATATATATATATATATATATATATATATATATATATATATATATATATATATATATATATATATATATATATATATATATATATATATTACGTACAATACTGTATAAGATTTTCACATAGCTATTAGGTATAAATATATTTGGCACTTATTGAATCCAATCCTTATTATTAGTTGATAGAATATTCTTATAACATCAGTTTAGTGAGGATTATTAAAAAAAAATCATCGATACTAAGGTAAGAAGCGGGCACAAAAGAATTATTCATGCTTAGAAAATTATATACCTTATATATAATCTCTTCGGAATTACCAAAACAAAGCAATTGATTAAGAAAAAGTACGTAAGTCATCAGATTTATGTATCACCAAAGGAACCAGAGAAAGTAAGTATTAGGTACCTAGGTTACTTTCAATTAATCATGATTTAACGAAATAAAATGGGATTTAAACCAATACATGAATTGAAGGAATGAAAGGTCTGTTTCATACTTAGTGTTAACTCGCGCAACTTAGCGCCGTGCTAAGTCTCGACGGAGCACGAAAATTAGTATTCTAGAAAGGACTGAACCTACAATAGTGCGTTGACAATCCCATTTTATTAAATCAATCTATGAATATATTAACATTTTAAAATATTTACTGTTGAGTTTCAGCCATTCGAATTCCCAATGATCTGTGAGGGGCTTGACACTTTGGCTTAGCATAGAGACGATCTTAACTGTTTGACTTGGTACCTGCCGCCGAATTTTCTAACCGCACGTACTAAAATACCATCCAAATCATCTGGACACGTGGCACTCCACTACTGTGCGATTTCGTAGGAATTTTCTTCAACGCACCACACATCTGTAAAACGGTCTACCCGCGGCAGTATTTCCAGGTCGATACCACATGAGTACCTTCAAAAGGCGCGTCTACCTCCACCTTAAACACTCCGTTGCTTTCACCATATTTCACCGCATTTGGGACATTGCGTGTGAGTGGCAGGACTCAACACCGGTCTTTGGCTTGTTACGAGAGTGAAAAAATGAAAACATCAAATATTTAACTATATTTAATTTGTCATTAATTTTGTATAAAACGCTGGCAAGAATTCGTACTTACTCAAAGAAAATGACGAAATAAGGAATGTATCACACCCAGATCCTCGACAGTGTTAACATGCATCTAACCATGTAGATCGTTATCATTTAACACATCTTTGTAGATCGTATCGGATACTGCAAGATTGTTTTAAATTTGCTCATATTTAATGTTTAAATTTGGACAGGCAACAGTTCTGTCTGTTAGCTCGTCTGGAACATGTGGCGGCTGGCGTTGGTCCTGTACCTGGCGGTTACTCAGGTAAGATGAAAAGTCTGTCAAGTTTTTAATGTCTTTTTTTTTCCTTTTTGTTTTTAGCTTTCACGCTTTATCCCGCACATGGCATAGTAAGCAGAGGGAACTTGTAAAATAAATTAAGGTACATAACTATTTTTAAAATAAAATGTTATTTTTGATGTGAAACATCTATAGGATCACTTGTAAACCGAATTGTTGGCGTGGCGACGCTTGCCGTGGCGACGGGTCGCCACGCTATACTAAGGTATACATATATATATTTTTTTTATGTGTAGTAGAGTGTACGTATACTAAGGTATACATATATGTATTTTTTATATGTAGTAGAGTGTAATATATATATATATATATATATATATATATATATATATATATAT
>DWMZ01004486.1:0-11682 GCA_018249855.1 Eueides tales michaeli
ATATATATATATATATATATATATATGTATAGAAGAAGTATTAATTAATTCGCAAATAGGAAGGCTATTTTGGATATTATAAAGCAGAAAATTCTAGAGCTAAGACACTCCGTTTTCATTTTCCGCTGTATATACGTCCCGCTATACCAACCTTTAAATATATTATAATATGTTCCACCGAGTGAAATTGCATCCACAAACTTCGTGTGTACAGTCACACGCTTGCTACTGCACCACGATGTTTAATAGTCTTTAATATAATATGGTCATTCTCTGAAAAGAAATAAAGTAACTTAAAATAAAACGCAAAGCTTCTATTTTATTCCTTAAAACAGTAATAAAACAGTAATAAAATTTGGTTGTTTATCTGTAAAACCATATAAAAAATATTCAATAACAAAAATATTTAATAGTAAATTATTTTAGTTAATTCTTTCATTCAAAAGCAATCTAATGTTAATTACAAAAAGCAACAAAATCTGCAATAACAAAATTTTAAATCAAAAGACTCCAGAACTAATAAATCACCGCAAAAACTTAGCGCTTCGAAGGTTTTCGAAGGTCAACCGAGGTTTCCCCCTCCCTCTCCTGCCACTCACTCACTTTTCCTTCATAAATCTATCATTGCAACATCTTGTCAAATTGCTATAGCTCCTAAATTGCTAATCTGATGGACTAAATTTTGCTTTAAATAAGGATTTTGCTGAAATCACACTCAAATCGGTGCATTCAGTCAGAAATAACGGTGACACAAACAGACACACCGACATACAGCCAGGTCAAACTTAAAACATCTTCATTTTTGCGGCAGTTAAATATAGCTTAGTATACCGCCCACATCGCATCGCGTCGGACGAAATTAAAAATCCTAAACTAAACATTTGCGTGTTTGCTATACCATGAAATTAAATCCCTTTTCCTATTTCCGGATTCGAAGAATCCAATAAAACTGAAGGAGCGACGTGCTAAATACGTCCGTCCGTGGTGATAACTCGGCCGCAAGTGCTCTTTTATTCTTTATTTTTTAATATGTAAACACTGTGCATTCTTATTTAAATTGGCATTTTTTATAGTGTTTCCCGTATGTATATATTTTAAGATATTTGTACATCTTGAGACTGTGTGGAGGTGTCAAGCTAAAATATATACTCATACACTCACTCAGCTTCACGCTGTATCTCACGACTGGGTAGACAGGGGAAACTTGGGAACCAAGTGTTAAGTAGTAGTAACAGTCTATAGGAGGAAAATTCTGTTCAGTTCCCCACTATTTGCAGAATTTAAGGCGTTTCATAATAAGTTTCAGAACTGAACGCCGCGCTTTGCCTTGTTACCAGAAGAAGAATATGAAAATATTGAATATTTTAAATGAAAATATTAAATATTTCCTTTCCGCGAGTGGGAATCGAATCCACAACCTGTCACGCTTAAAGCCATATGCTTGTACCTCTGCGCCACGACAGGCCACATACTTGGACACAAAAAAAAGCTGTTTTAAATTAAATATCAAATTTCGAATCTCATACGTTGAATCTAAGACGAGCATTTATGCTCCGTTTTTGATATATTTTGTACGAACATTGCCGCGTAATCAATATTTATGGGGTATTTCCGATGGACCAATAGTTATCAAATTTAGCACGAATTGAAAACTTACTATAGAAACAAAGGAAAAAATTAAAAAAATGAAAAGTTATATAACTTGTACTTGTATATGTATGTAACTTGTTAAGCTTTATAAACTTGTAATTTTAGTTAATTTCTAACAAAATGAGTGCACACGCCCGATACGATTAGCACAAACTGTTTTATTTATTGTATTATCTTAGAGCAAAATAAAGGTTTTTTTTCTCGCTCTGGTAACAAGACAAAGCCTGACGTTGAGTTTGGTCACTGAACACGCCATATCCAAAAATTGGACGAAAAGTAGGAAACGGAGTGTCCTAAAGCCGTATAGCTGAAATTATAGGTTTCTTCTATAATTTCAGCTATATGGCTGAATTAAAAAAATATAGTACTAATTTCTTCTTTCAATAGACGTAAATAATTTTATATTTTCATATAGTATCCCGCACATGGCAGGGTAGGCAAAGAGTACTTGAGAATGTAGTATTAAGAAACTCCATTCCTTTCCATACTTTACATCGAATTTGAGGTATTACCTTGGCTAGCTTGACAGTGTTAACCAGAAGGAAGGAAAGCAAATAAATACATTTTTAAATACAACTAAAAATTACCCAATGCCTTAAACTTTGCCTTCTAAATAATAATAGGTCAAATCCTTTCAATTATTTAGAACAAAATCAACTAACATTTATTTAATACAACTCACGTCACAATAAATAAATTCGGATTTACATCTACAAATACACAAAACGCCATTGACTTAGAAAGTGAGAAGAATATCCTTATACATTGTCTTATTGACCTTCAAGCCGCTGACGTCAATCATTCGCAGAACAAAAGGAAGCTAGGAAACAAAAATAAAACTTGCCATTCATCGGGGCGTATAAACAAAAATACAATCATTAATTCAACGTTTCATCGTTCACAAACGATGTCGGCAGATCGAGAATCCGATTAGACAATAGACAGGACGTCCGTTAAAACGTTGTTTTATATAAAAAGTTGGTAAGTCTATACAGACTACACAAGTTACACGCTTGTATCAGCAATTTTTTTTTCCTCCTTTCAAAAACACGAACGGAAACTTTTATTTATATAATTAGGACAAGCAAAGACAATGGCGTCGGAATGCTGAGGGGAACTAGAAAGTTTTTCTTTTATCTTCTCAGATAAGCCACATTTCGCGGCTCTTCCCGGTCAAGATACGGTATTTATTTGTCCCGTCTACCAAAGGAAGATGTTATCTTTACTGTTCTACTTGTTCAGTGACATATTTTATATTTAAATACTTCGGGTGGAAGCAAAAATTATTAGATTAATTTTATCGATAACCTCGATATTTGAATTTGTGTTCATTTGGATTGGTCGATTTGAATGCTTTGCAGTTTATACGTAATAATATAACAAAAAACAGTGCATATTTTTATTATTTTCATTTCTTCATTTTAGTAAAATGGCAAAACGCGGCGTTGGGTTCCGCCACTCAAGACGCATTGACGCTTTTCCTCGACGGAAAGTGGATAATAGAACGAAGTGTCTTAACACTACGTTCCTAAATTCCCTCACCCTATCCTGCTATTTGCGAAAGCCAGCATATAATTATACTTCACACATAGACGTCCCGAATAATGGCTGGCAAATACAAAGAACGGATTTTCTTAATCACTCCATCTTTTTCTTTTTCCTAAAGAAACTAATATAATTTCTACGATTATATATGACTCATGGAATGGCAGATGTAAGCTATCTATAATATCCACTATAATCTAGCGGTGCTCGTCCTCGATTACTACTAGCCAAAATCAAAAAAAATAAAAAATCCTCAATTATGGCGAGTTTTCCTCTCCCTATAGCGTTAGCGGCAGAAAACTGATCAAGTTCGAGTCAAACTTGCACATCAAGGGTTCTGTATAAATTTCAGTATAGGTCGTCGAGTAAGATAGCCAAAACTAATTTTTGAAAACATTTTAACTTGTTATATACAATACGATCTAAAAATATAAGCTTGAAATAATTATACCAGCCTTTATAAAAATGATTGCTTATGCAATCATTTTTCGGATTTATTTCAATATTTATAATTTGTATAGTAAGTTCTCACATATTTTAGTGTCATCTTAGGTCAACACTTTCTATTGGACCTACATATCTGTCTACCTACACGCTGTCGCTTGTATCTACATCAGTCATATTTAAGGTGCTACTGCGTTGACTGAACTAATGATCAGGATTTTATTTCATTGAAACACCTTCATGCGATCTTGATATATGTTAATGGCATTGAGAGTCAACAAAATAATCCTCCAAGAGTTCCATTTTTTCTTCATATGCACAGAACCCCAAATGGCGTGAAAATGAAAAAAAAATGACAAAAATTGAGCAAACCACTTAAGCAATAAACAAAAATAAAAAAATAAACATTTTTTTCATATTTTTAAACTCGAAATTAAATCTGAAGCTATCACAAAAACAAAACGTGTCAGTAAAGCAAACAAATTATAATATAAAGATAGAAAAACAGTCTCCTTTATGCAATTACGTAGGTTATTCGTGACTAGAGAACCAAGTTGTGTCATTATATTACGATATTGTATTACCCGATAGGAAACAAATCTTCGCACATGTCGCTTCGTTCGCCTTTTTTTTCTAGAAAATTATTTGTTATGTTGTCGTGTGAATAAGCTTATATTGTGCAACTATGAAGTCACGTTTATACATTGACTAATATTATATGATATATATACGTAGTTAATAACATTCCGGGAATGGGAAATCCAAAAGATGTAAGTGAATGATCATTTTCTAACTCATCTCAGAATTGGAATGTATTTAAAACAAAAATTATGACAAACATCACTAAAATACTCGTTAAATGTAAGATTACAACATAAAATATTTTTAAAACTATATACATTTAAGTAAACAGGTATAATTTAGTAAATTAAAGTTAAAATAAATTTAACTTAGAAGAAAATTTGGTCTGTTAAAGAAATTTTGAAGGGAGATTATTCCGTTAGTGTGAAAAAAAAATGTATTTGACATTTATATTTTAACTTGTTTATTTAACAATAGTGAAATCACTTATCGAAACAATTAAAACATAAAATTTAGATCACACAAAGAGCTATTGGAACAAGCTCAATAAAAATAAAAACCATACAGAAATTTAGAAGCGAAGTCATTAAAACTACGACTAAACTAACAGACACATTATCTCTAGATTTAAAACTTAAATGGTAATTATAATTATTAGTGACAGGTCATATCACATTACGTCACCAACGCTGCGTCATACCAACCACAACATACATGTTGGAACAGTCATATAGAAAAGAAAAAGGTAGGGAAGCCAAAAAAGACGGTGGGTTGATGACATTATATATATTGCGGAAATAAATTGGATAACCATAACAAAAGACAGGGTCGAATATTGGATGGAGGGGGCCGCAAACAGAGGCTCACATCCATATGCAAGATAATTAACCATATTATAATAATAGTATTAAATAAAACATTTCATACTAACAATATTACAATACTAGTTTATATATAATATTTCATACTAACATGAACATAAAACTAACATCAATTGATATATAAATATCTATATTGTTTATACATTTGATTGTGACATAAAGGGCTTAATTATTATTATAATTATACGTATATATTTTTTATCTGGCTTATCAATTTTTAAGTAACATTTATTCATTTTTACTATTTTTAAAGTGGTATTCCACATTTAGGAAAGAAAAATACTTAAATTAAAAACGTATAAAAATTTGAACGAAGCAGGGTTTGAACCTGCGCCTCTTGGAATCCGTCCAAGCGCTCTGACCACTAAGCCATTCCACATTTATTTATTTTTTGCATCAGATCCATCGGCTATTCTAATTTTAACTGTAAAAACTTAAGCATTTCAAACAAAAATATAGAGATAATATTTTTTTTATCTTTACGCTGTATCTACAAAATGAAGTTAAGCTAAAGGAAGCGGGGAATCTAATTTTATTAAAATATTCTATTCTCATTAAGACACTTCTATTCTTTACTTTCTGTCTCGGCGGATACATTGGCGGAACTCAACGCCGCCGCCGTACTAGTAGAATAAAACTACAATATATTGAACAAGCGAGAGTGAAACCTATCTTCCAGTGCCGATGGTAGCTTCCTATAGGATTAACGCTACATCTAGATAACTTGATCAAAAAGCTTGTATTGGCCTAATATAACTCAATCAAAAAGCTTGTATTGGCCTAATTGAATATAGAGAATAGAAAGCACTATCATATATTATAACGGAGTGTCTCAACACTAGATTTCTAAGTTCTCTGTTCAGCAGGGTAGGCCTGCTACGAGCGGGATACAGCGTGAACCTGGTAAAAAATAAAATATTCTATCATATATTAAATTGTAATTGCCATATAAAATAAAATTTATATGACATTATAAGCACTACATACATACATAAAGTGTATAGCTAGAAATCACTAAATCTAACACAATAGCTCGGAATGTCGCCATATTCTAAAATTAATTACAGTCATAAAATCGAGATTCGCTACTCCATTAATGTGATTGTGAGAAAATATATCACCAGGTTCGTTATGTTCTGGTAAATAAAAATGTTCTGCGCAATTTTTCTTATATTTAACGATCTTTTAAGTGACTAGCTATTATACATGAGCCTTGGAAATCGCTTAAATGAGCTTTTTTTGTGAATTATTATATGAAATCACTATATAAAATAGAAAATATATTTTTTAGATTCACACTGTATCCCGCACATGGCAGGGTAAGCAGGGTGAAGTTGGAAACCTAGTGTTAAAACACTCCGTGCAATTGTTCTCTTTTCACTGAAATTGAGGCAATGCGCGTTGAGTGGCGAAACGTAACGCCTTAATTTGCCTTGCAACCACAGACATTGAAATATGAAATATTTATTTCCTTTAGTGAGAATCGAACCTATACAACCTAAAGCAAATAAATATAAATAATTTTGTTAATAACCCTTACCTTTTTTATGGGTGGTATAAGGACGGAATTGTGACCATCCATTACTTTAGTTATACGATACCTTATAAAAGCTTATACAAAAAATATAAAAATATTATTTTTTAGGGAATTTGTAGCTAATGAATAATTGTCCACAGGTACAGGTATCTCAAATGAAATATTCATATACCATTTCCAAGGAGTAGCCCTCGAAATTATTAATGAATAAGACTAATGCCGAGTATTCAATAAGTCACGTTTTGACTTTCTTTACCATATTTTGTCAAATCTGACAGTTGTTATATGAAAATATTGAAAATTTCATTAACCGCATTGTTCTACATTTTTTAATTAATTATAGCAATAGCTAGAATATTTAAATGGGTACTTGTAGTGTTAAGACACTATGTTCCGTCCCCCTCTAACTATTAATTGGTATACCACTAATAAAAAAGTATCATGAGCTTTCTAGGATTGTACCTCTAAAGGGAAAACAGTACCCTTATTAGATTACAATGTACACGATTTTAAAATAATTATGTTAAAATCGTATAATAATCATAATGAAGCCTTAACATAAATACTAAAATTCAGTTCTGTGGTCCTTTAGAGGATAGAATATCAAGGTTCTAAGACAATGCAAATCGAACTTTATAGAGTATTTATGCTCATATCTCTAAAATATTGTATGACATTCGCGGCGTAAACAAAACGTGTAGGGTACTCCTGTAGACCTTATAGTAGGAATAAAAGAAACAATACTATTTGTATTGTTTCTTTTATTAAATTATACAATATGGGTATTAAATATATTTTATTAATTTTCATCTCACAAAAGTCTCATATAGCAATGTACTTACCTAATTTTATCACAGATGAAGAAAAACATATAAGTGGTGGCGTAGCTGCACAAGCGTCTGACTGTAAACGAAATGTTGAATATTTTCATTACTTCGCTCTGGTAACAAGGTAAAGCGCGGCGTTGAGTTCCGCCTCTCGTCACGCAATGCCTCTTAACACTAAGTTCTTAAGTTCCTTTTAACAACTCTATATGATACACCATGAAACTAAAAAAAAAACACACACATAATCCGTCTTCAAAAATTAAAGACAAATTTTTGGTTATCCAACGAAATCGAAACCCGTGTCTTTGTTAAGTAGTTTCTATATCTTATTTCTAATAAAACTTTCCAGACGTAGATTTCACTTTGAATCTTTTATGAAATAGTTAAATATTTTAGCCACTTTCCATAATCTAAATAAAAGGAGGTCCTGTTACCATCTTACGTAAGGTATTCTTTGTTGGACATAACCAAAATTATGGAGAAATATTGTAATATACTGTATGACTTATTAAAATTAGCAAACAAAATCATTACGATAAAAGAATTTATAATCATGATTTTGTAAATAACATTATAATTTAGTAAAAAAAAAAGTATAATAACGCGATCTTAAAATATGTCTTTTGAAAACTTTCCTTGATTAATGGATGTGATGAGAGATAGCCTAAATTTCACTAATTCCGGAAAGACCAGCCTAGACTTAGGTACCATATTAAATAAAATCAATAATTTCTCGACATTGGATTTTTCTAGCATTTCAACATTTAAGCAGACAAAATAGCAGAATAGCTGCTCATATGATTAGATTAGCTGCATAACTCAAGCTACAAGCATAATTTTCTTCCAGTCATTTTTACTCCAAGCCCATACAATCAACCCCCTTCCCCTTCATATAACATTAAATTCTACAAAACAGTACACAATTAAATAGTTGAAAGCTATCTAAATAAACACAAATGGACCGTTCATTTAAAACAAACGTGCAGTAGATAATTACCAAAACACTTCATTGAAAGCGCTGACCCTGCGGGTGATATTAAAACCAATTGTATAATTTATGCAAAACCGTACTCGCAGTCGCTACCCTCATAGGACCCTATTTCATGGTGTAATTAAAAACTTAGTAATTGCATATTTAATTTTAGTAATTTGAATAGACAATGGGCTTATATTTTAAAGTTATATTATGGATTTAGATCTTATTTTTAGCGTCCCGCTGCCCTTTCATAGAAGAGAAAGCAGGGGAATATGGGAACCTAGTGTCAAGACACTCCGTTTCCATTAAAATACTTCACTTTCTCATTTTCAATTTAAGGCATTTCGTGTTAAATGGCGGACGTTAATGCCTTTTTACCAGAGAAATATTATACAGACAGACAGTTTGTGTTTTTAGAATACGATTTAAGAAAAATATTACATCGATATTAATGTTAAAAAATATGTCACAACCAAAATCATAAATATAATTTATTTCTCTGGGTAGGTATAGGGTAATGTATATTTTTAAAAACAAACTATAACAAGTAGTTATAATATAAAACAAAAAACATACTGCTATTTTATACTTAGCCTACTTTGACAGATTTAAATAGAGCTCAAGTCATAATATAACCCGTCCATGTATATCCCGCACATTGCAGAGTAGGCAGAGGGAACTTAGGAACCTAGCGTTAGGAGACTCCATTCTACTTCTGTTCACCACTTTCCGCCGATTTTGAGGCATTGTGTGTTAAGTGGCGGAACTCAACGCCGCGCTTTTGCCTTATTACCAGAGCGAAGAATTGAAACATTAAATATTTAAATTGAAAATATAAAATAGTTCACTTCCTCGAGTGGGGATCGAACCCATGACCTATCAGTTACAGTCACGCGTTTGTGCCGCTGCGCCACGACGGGCCTCATTATTAACAATAATCAATATCAATTAATTTAAAAAAAATGTGATTGAAAAAAAAATATAATCAGAAGAAAAATATATGAAAAAATGTCAATTATCGTATTCATTACAACAGCGACAGTAGAAGCCCAATGATAATTAAATGCCATGTCCATACTTTACGCGAGTCTCAGTTACTGGCCAGTTTGCCCTACGGAAATTAAGGGAACGGAGTACTTTGCAATTAAAGTTCAGAAAGTATAAAATTTATATTACTGTGCTCATATTTATGTATGCCTACGTATATAAAAGTTAAATTTTTACTGTTTTAAATTTTAGAAGTTAGAATAGCTTCCAAATACTTTTTTATGCTTACATTTTAACGTGTCTCGTGAGTCTCGACCTAGCCTTACATTTTTTTCAACATTTCTAATAAAGTTTGATAGAACAAAAACAAATAAAAGTTGAATGTAGGTGAAGCATTAATGAGAAATTATTGTCTTTAATCAAAATCAAAATACTATATATTCAATTAGTGTCCACCGGCTCAAAAGGCGGGTCTGCTGAGAGGAGCCGGCAAGAAACTCAACAGATTCTCTTTTCAAAAAAAAAAATTATATATATATATATATATATATATATATATATATATATATATATATATATATATATATATATATATATATATATATATATATATATATATATATATATATATATATATCTCAGTATTGATAATACTGAAGGGGTCACGTAAAAAATAGATTGAGAGCCCCCGGATGAGATTTTTTTATAGATTTTTTTTTATTTTTGAAGAAAAGAACATGAATGTTATCTTATAACACACTAAACCTGTTACACAAACCAATTCAGTTTTCACAGATTAAAGTATGCACGGGTATGACAATGTGGACGAAAAAGTAAGAAAATGGAGGAAAGAGGAGCAACGTTTAGTACTTTCCTCTCTACGCCACTATTTAAACATCACTATTTAACAAATATCTTTTATTTGAGGCTGTTGTGGCGCAATGGAACAACGTTTCGTTCGCGATGGTTGTGGAATCAATCTCCACGCTGGAAAATTATTAGATTCAAATGATTTACATCCCCCCGCTCTATAATATCAACATTTAGGCTAAAAGTGACAAAGGAAGTACTTTAACACTTGGTTCCCTCTACCTTATCTAAAGCCTGGTAGAACAGGAAGTTATTTATTAATCTATAGAACAAACCGTACAAATACAATAAAATACAATAACTGTATAAAGACATCTAAATCTCATACGTATGCAGAATCACCATCAGCCTTGACAAACTCGTTACTACGCTATGTATCCAGAAAATGAAATGCACGCTGCACTATGAATAATTCTGATAGGAATTTGATGGAGTTTGATTATAATTTTAGCCTTTATTATGCCATATACATATGGGATCAAAATATAAATATTCCATATTTAATTTTTTATGAATAATCTATTCTAATACTGCAAGTATTGAATGTAATTCCAAACACATATAGGTAATAAAAGTATTAAAGTCTTAAAGAATCTTTTTTAGCTTCACCCTGTATCCTGCACATAAGCGGAGTTCCCAGGTTCCCACCTGAGAACATAATGTTACGATACTCCGTTCTTATTAAGCCACTTAATTTCCCCTTCTTTCTTTTTCCCTATTGAGTTGAGTGGAACTACACCGCTCTCTACGCCGCGCTTGATCTTGTTACCAGATGGAGAAAATTTTTAATATTAAATATTTCCCATTACTCAATTGGGCATCGAACCCACAACCTATCATAACACATGTCACAAATGTATGGAATTATTGAAACCTTGTGCCGGATAACTAACTATGTGAAAGATAATAAAACCGTGAACATGATATTGAAAAGATCGACACAATTATTTTCTGGTCTTTCAGTACACCCGACTAAAAAAGTCTTGCAGAAGTCTTTTTTCTAAATTTGTAATAAAAAACTTTCGAATTTTATTTTTTATTTTAAAGTGGTCTAATGATATGATACAAGAATTTGGTATTCTCTCGGCGAAATTTCAACTGAGACTATTTTTAAGTATCTACTTATAACTAATTAATAATTGGAAGAAATCACACAGTCACAAATGTATATATTACGTTCTTTTATAATGTACATATGTTATTACGCACATATGCTTAATATTTACCGAAGTAAAATATATACTTAATACAATATTCTCGTATATATATATATATATATATATATATATATATATATATATATATATATATATATATATATATATATATATATATATATATATATATATATATATATATATATATATATATATATATATATAT
>DWMZ01004487.1:0-11680 GCA_018249855.1 Eueides tales michaeli
CCATATTAAATATCAATCTTAGAGTTTAATAAGTCTGTCAAAAATATGAATATATTTGGACAATTATTCTTGAAGAATTATATCACTAATTCATATAGTTTAGCTGGTCCATTAGAATTCCACATAACATTTTCCACCCTCGACCTTTATATGTCGATCAATAATACTCATCAGATTGAATAACTTTGGTAATGGCGCCAAATCCCCAAATATATATAATATACGTTTATGAGGAATTTCGGGGAAATAACTCTTAGCTTAATGTCTACCTGACAAATATGAGCGGTACGTTGCTGACAATTTTATCTACGGACATAAGCTATATATTAGCATCTTTACTCATATAATAGTAATATCAAATATATAATATTACTTATAGGCAGTTCAGTAGTGACTCATCGCCACCTTACACATTTATCTACTATAGGCAAATGTTAGTTTCAGCGAACCCACTACCTGTATGACGCTTGTGAAATACAAAGACATTTCACTAGAAACGATGGTTGGAAATTTTCTTTTCGGTTGGGGATCACAGTTGCCTTTCAAGAATACAATATCGAATTTAAAGGAGGAAAGTCACCAAAAAAGAGAAAATTAAAGGATAAAATTTTAGTTTTATCTTTAAACACAAAAGTTTAACCAAAATGTGATCTAATTTACATACAATGTCAGTATCTTAAACCAGCGTCATTGCCTGACGATTAAAGATCACTGAAACATTTCCAATGAATATAAATATCAATGATTGATGTGCTAAACTTAGGAGATTGTTATTTAAAAGTCATCTATGCGTCGCTAAAGCTTCCGTGGCGTGCGAGGCACCGCCAGGGAATAATGAGAATATATAAGGATAAGATAACATGAATTTAAGCAAATTCAGAAGTATATATATCTTTTTATTCAGTGTCGTGGCAATTTATTAAATAATAAGACTCGAGATTTAAGGTAATTGACGGTTTTTATTTAACTATTTTGCAATCGATGTTCGTCTACGCGTGTAGTTACCTAGGCCGTTTTCCGAAATATCCAAACAGCGATAACGACGTTTCAAGTGCTAACGTGGGGTCTGGTTTAGTGAGCGCGCCAACGTCTGTCAGCAGTATTAGTAATTCGGTCAACTTGTGAGTGTGAATAGAGCATTTTTTTATATAAACATGAGTGGAGTATCTTGAAATACAAGCATTTTCCGCAAACTGACGTCAAAGTCACACGAATTTTATCGCACTCTGGTACGCTATGGGCGCTGTGTACACAATTCGGAAAACGACCCTGGCAACACGCTAAAATTATAGGCACGTTTTGTTACTAAAAACTTTAAGTATAGAGAGGCTAATGTATTAGACAAGACACCAAAAAAGCAAGTGATTTTTTTTATTCTTTTAAGGTTTTTATCTTAAAATATATCTTTGTAAACATTTAATTATAAAATTTGTTTGGACTACTTGTTTATTTTTTGTTAAAGTATTTGTTTTTCTTTCTTAGCTTCACGGTGTATCCCGTACAGAGGGAAATTGGGAACCTAATGATAAGACACTAAGTTCTTCTTAAGACACTGTTGATACCCAATTTGGTTAAGTATTTTATTGTATAAGTATTCCTCTTCATAAAATAATTTGCTATGAACGAGTAAACATGATAAGTTTGAAATCGGTGTTTCAGAGAAGACTTCCACGAGATGCGAGATATAGGCCGTATTCCGAATTGTCCTCACAGCACTTACGACGTTTCAACTTCTAACGTGGTGGGGTATGTGGTGTAGCCGATGAAGATGGTAAAATGCTTGTATTTCAAGCATTTTCCGCAATCGAGAAAAGTGACAATAGTTACGTGGAACGTCAAAATAACGTCAATGCTCACGATGTTAACGCTCCAACCCGTCAGTAATGTAAGCACTGGTCAAGTCACATATGACGGCAAAGTCACACGAATTTTATCGCACTCTGTGGTACGCTATGAGCGCTGTACGCACAATTCAGCTTTTCGGACGACTGCCAGTATCAATATCATCTGGAATGCAAGGCAAGTTGGCCTCGAAGAAACTGGGGTTCATTAGCAGAGCCATTTTTATCGGCTACACCACATAATCCACTTATGTTTATATCAAACGCTCTGTTCGGTTATGTTTAACTTGATGAATTCGTAAGCACACTCACAAGGGGTATGAATTATTAATACAGCTGACAATGTTGGCGCGCTCACTAAATCGGACCCCACTTTAGCAGTTGAAACGTCGTTCCTACTGTTTTGATAATTAGTCTACTAATGTCAATATTGAAATGTCATTCTCATTACTAAGAGACGTCTGTCAAGTTCTGTCCTATGATAAGCATAACCTCACGTTTTATCTCAAACTCGCTGTTATTTAAATTGATATTATATTTAAAAACACCATAATTTTTTAATAAGAAAAATATGATTATTGTAGTATAATTTTGTATTGCAAGAAATTTAATATAACATGGCTCTCGTAAGACGTATTGCACCTTTGTTATTAAATTCCTTTAAAAGTGTAAAATTTTTGCAACAAGGTATATTCATTGTTTCAATATCTATAGTTACTACTAATATTATATTAATAAGCTTATTTGTTTTTATTTAATATTATTTGAAACATTTAGAAAGGCAAATAAAAAGATGGGTTTCGCCAACGTTAATGGAATTAAAATTGCGTGAAAATAAAGCTGGAGGCAAGGTGACCAAGCCAAGAAATACATTCTTAGAGTGGAATCTAGAAGCAGAACTGTATGCGTTTGCAAAACGGTTGAATGAAGAGTTTGACTCAGACCTTCTACTTCAAGCCTTTACTGACCGTTCCTATGTCATTAAAGAAGAAATGAAACAAAAAGAAATTGATTTTGATTTAAAAATGAAAGACAACAAAGAATTAGCTGAGGAAGGTAAAATAAAATTTAAAGTAAATATTGTATTTGATGCTTGTCACTATAAAATGTGTTATTAAAAAGATCATATTTACAGGTGAAAGATTTATGAAAGAGTATGTTAATATTTACTTACAAACCGTTTTGCCGAAGTTTCCTATTGAAGGTATAACGGCTGTTCAGAATTACCTCATCAGTGAAAGTGTACTTGCTGATATATCATTACATTTGGGCACCAAAGATATAATATTGGCAGCTGTAAGTTGCACATACATATAAATAATATATTACGTTTTTTTTGGGTGTAAAGTAATTTTTATTATTATTATTTTTTTCCCAGGAATATCCAGTGGACAATCAAATACTAGCAAACACTTTTAAAGCTATTGTTGGAGCTTTAATAAAATCTTCAGGGGAAGAACAGTCTGCACATTTTGTTAGAGATTTTGTTTTTACACAATTACAAGGTAATACCCTAATGTATATGGAATAAAACATTTAAAAATACTTGTATAATATCCATTTTAAAGTAAAGGTTTTAAAACTGAAAACAATTTTCTTTTTTAGGTAAAGATGTAAATGATTTTTGGCACATAGAAAATCCATGGCAAATGTTAAATGACTTGATCACCCAAACTAACAGTGAATTAGAACCCCGTTTGATTGGAGAAGTTGGAAAGAATACCCTGCTTGCTTGTTACAGAGTTGGACTCTATTTAGACAAGAAAATGTTATCTTCAGGTAATCTATATAAATGATTAACATATTGAAGCTATTTATGGGAAACATATCAGTGTATGAACATTCAAGCTTATTACACATTAAATACATTGATTGTAGGCTAAGGGACATATATATTTTTTCCCTTGTTCTGGTTAGATAAAGAACAGCAATTTTACCTCATAGCACAAAAAATCTCAAAAATAGACAAAGCAGAGAATATAGATCAAGGTAACTCTTACTCTAGGTTCTTTCTGCTGACACTTCTAAATGCAACATCCAGTATGAAACTAAGAAATACACTACTTATGTAATGACATTTCTTTTAAAATTCAACGGAAATTGAAACTTCTTAAATTTAAGATTTTTACACAACTTAAGAATATAAATTGCTAAATAAAGTTTACAAAATATTCTTATTTATATATAGAAATTTTTATTTCGTTTTGCATAATCAATAAATTGTTACAAAAAATATATGTTCAATTTGTCATTATTTATTTATAGGTTTTGGTGAAACAATAGTAATCGCAAAAGAAATTGCTGCTAGGGAAGCTCTGAAAAAGATTTTTGGCACTCAGGAGAATATGTATCCAATTAATTTTAAACTTAATGGTATACCAAGATCAAATTCTAATAAGAGGTACAAGATATCAGCTAGTTGAAGTATTTATGTTATATATGTTGTAGAAAAAGGTTTTAAAATAAAATATAGCTTTTAAACATATTTTTTTTATTTTTTATACAACCACAGTTCATTATTAATTAACAAATTATAAATTTTATTAAATAGTAATGCTTAAATCTAAGTATGAAATCAAATAATTATTTTTACACAGTCATAAGGCACATTAAATCACAGTAGAAAGTTTTTAGAAATAATTAGTGTTTCATCCAGGAGCAGAATCCATAATGAGGTTGCCATGTTTATCTTTAATTCTGACGCGTCCAGACGCATATCGAGTTTCTGAAGTTCCATCGTTGTAAACTAGTTTAACAGTTCCATCAGGGTATTCACGACGCTAAAATAATTATACAAGATTTTAGTTTCACAGCATGTGTTAGGGAGAGGAAACCTATATAAAACCTATATAATATACCTACCTATATAAAACCTATATAATATACCTATATGAAACCTATATAATAGTAAATATCTACTTTCGTCCCAATTGTAGAGACAGCATGTTGAGTTCCGGAGCTCAATGTCGAACTTTGTATTGATAACAGGGATTCTGTGTATGCGCTTTAATGGCTTTAACATAAAATAATAAGAAATATTTACTAGTATATTTCTTACCTTGTGATCCTTAGCATGTACTTCAATTTGTCCATTGGCAAAGACAATTCGTTGGTCCCCATTTGCAGAGACAGTGAGTGCAGCGCCATCAGGGAAACGCCACTCTTCTCGCACATATTCATTTTTGGGATCATAATATCTAACACTACCATTTGGCAGTCTAATTTCTGATGAACCATCCTTGTATCGTTTTTCGACCTGACCACTAAAAAAAAGTACATTATAAAACATAATATCACTGAAAATACAATACTACAAACAAAAAAATATAAATAATATGCCATTGTAGTATACTTAAGACTACAGGGCACTATACACACAATGGTTGTAAAATACATATTTAGAATACATAACAATTTGTACCAGTGGGTACAAATTCCGCTATGTTAATTTTTTACATGTTTTCTAAATTAGTAATTTTCTTTCCTAAGTGTAGATTAGCACGTTAAAACTAGTAAAAATATTTAACAAATCGCATTTTCTCTTGGCAAACGGTAATTCTAAGGATGGCAGCTATTTGTAAAAATCTCGTTACAGAGACGCAAATAACATAAATCGGTTGTAACTAACGCATAAATAAATCGACGCAGCTTGATGAGAAAGTATGGCTTAGTGGTCAGAAGACGCTTTCAAAACGCGCGGGTTCAAATCCCGCTGTTTAAATTTTTATTCTTTTTCTAAATACGACGTAGTTTCAATTTTCATTCTAGAGAACTCTGCTACTTGATGTACAATGTATCCAATGGAGAACACTCTCTTCATACCAAGTTTTCCCTGCATGCTCTATGGAAAAAACTAAAAAAAAATCTAAGTTTGTTTGACTTACTCTGGAAACTCTAATACTTCTAATCCATCGGGATATGTGGTGTGATAAGTTTTTGTTTCTGCATAGTAGTATTTTATTCTACCTTCATTGTAAAAGTTTTCTTTGATATCTCCATTGTAGTAAATAAATTTACTGTATTTTCCATCTGCCGAGATCAATTTAATGTTACCATTTGGAAATCTAAGTTCTTTTGAGCCATCAGGTTTGATAATTTCAGTTGGGCTTAATGCAGTTTTAGTTAAACTAGTTCTACTTGATTGTGGCTCTGGGCTTGGGGCAAGTCTATCAAAGTATTTTTCTTTACTAACTACACTTCCACATTTTAGACTGGAAGGTGATCTATTACTTAATATAGACATAGGTGATTTATTTTTATTATTTGAATTTTGTTCATGATTCGAGATGAGATCAATTTCATTACTAATATTCAATGAAGTTTTAGATCCATTCATAAATTTGTTAGTAGTAACAGATTTTGATATTGGTTGACTATCCATCAATCCAGAAGGAGATTTTTGTGAACCGTTTGATTTTTGAATAAAAAACTCATTACTATGTATGGACTTGTCAGAAGTTTTATTTATATGATCATACAGGCTAATAGACTTGGTACTAGATACTGGTGATATAGATTTAAATCTTTCATTATATATTGTTTCTAATCTATTTTCATTCTCACTTTCAAAGCTATTATTAGATACGTCTGAATCATCATAATTGTTACTTTTGACACTATTCTCAAATGTATTTTTACAGTTGTTTTCCAATATATTCTTTTCTCTTTCACTAAGTGAGTCTTTTTGACTGAAATATTTGGCATATCTAGAAGTTACATGTAAATTGGGAACACTCTTTGCCCTTGCTTTTGGTTTCTTTGACAAATATTGGGTTTTCTTTCCTCTGCTTTGTCTCTCAATTTCAAAACTTTTATATTTTACATTGCAATCCAGATCCACTTCAAATTTAGAATCTTTAGAGGCCATGTTGGATAGTTTCTTATTTATTTGTTCCAAATATTTAATATTTGTTAGTCTTCTTGTAACTTCATTACTGTGTTGTATTCGTCTATTCTCTTTTTTCAGCTTCTCTATCTCTTCTTCAAGGGTTTTTTTATCTTTTTCCATTAACTTTAGCTGATTGCGTAGGCGTGCATTTGTTGATGTAGATTTAGCATCTTTTATTTTTATTTCTTCCCTTAAATCATTAATTTCCTTTCTTAAAGTGATTATTTCATCTTTTTCTTTTTTGTTCAAGCGGCCTCTCATGTCTCTTACATATCTTTCGTACATTTGTTTTTGTTTGCTTAACTTTTCCTTTTCTTCTGCTAAGTAATACTCAGATAATATTTTTTCTTCATTAAATTTTTGTTCAAATATAGCTTTCTCCTCATAAAATTTTTGACGCTCTAAATCTACTTCCTCACGTATTTTTGTTAAATTTGCATTTTCTTTTCTAAATGTATCAATTTCATCTTCTAGTTCCTTTAGCCTATCCCTTAGCAGCTCACTTGTTGCAATTAATTTAGAATTCATTTCCATCATATTAGCATTGATGGTTTCTTTTTCAACTGTCACATTGTCACATTCAGATTCTTTTTCTTTATATTTTTGTTCAATAACACAAGAATTTTGATTTTTTTCTATTAAACCTTTTTCGTTTTTGAGATGATTTTTAATGCAGCTTTCATCTAAGTTGGTTTGTGTCACTGTTTTACAGGAACAGCAACTTGAAAAAGTAGAACTATTTTCACTAAAGTCTGTGCATTCACTATTACAGGTTTCAGTATCACAATCATTTGAACTTAGTCTTTGTTGGGTTCCAGGGAATATGTGTAGTAAATTTGGATTTTTAGACAAATATTTCTGCATTACTAAAGGTGTACTCTCTCCTGAACATTCCAAGTTATTGTTCCTTAGAAAGCGGGTAAAAAATGAATTATGTATGTTAAAACTTTCATGACAGACTTTATTTTCTAATAATTCAAACATATTTTGCTCTGCTATTTCCTTTTCCTGTTTAAGTTTAGAAGAATCTTCATCACAACTTACATCTGATACAATACTTTTGGTTGGGGACCCAAAGTTTTTATAATAATCGCTTTGTTTTAATTTCCTTAATAAATCATCTTGCTCTTTTGTCAACACTGCCGCCCATGTTTGGCCTTTATCTTTTGGGATATATTCACCCACTTTACGAGTAATAGAAGACGTATTAGGATTCTGTACCTCGACAGAATAAAATGGAACCCTTACAGGATTATTTTCTTGTCCATCTCCCTGTTGATCTGTCTGTCTGTTGACACAGGTTTTTTTATTTAAAATCAAATTATCTGCATGGTTTGGTACTTGTTTGACTATTTGTAATTTTTTTGAATGTGGTTTGGTTAAAGGTTCTATAATATTTTGTTTCTCGATTTGTTTATTACTTTCCAATAGTTCAGAATCAATGTTTCCTTCTGAACTTTTTAAGACTTTTAATTGATTTAATGTATTACATATTTTATTTGGCTTCTTATTTAACTTTCCAATGTTAGGTTTCAAAATGAAGTTTGTAGTTTTTTTTCTCCAAGGTAAAGACTTTGTGTTTTGAATAACAAAATCTGTTTTCTGAACCCCAAATCTGGCTGTACCCGCCCCTCGTCTAAGAAATGGCTTCTTAACATTTGTTTTATTATTTATATTATTAATGTTTTTGTCTTTAACCAAATTTATATCATTATTTAGTTTTTCTGATAACAATGTTTCAAAATCTTGCTTTGGGGAAAGAATAGGCATATCATCCAAAGATATTTGCTTCTTTGTAGTGTTGTTTTCATCAATAGAAGTAGATAGAATGTTATTAGCACAAATTTTTGGCGAATTGGAATTTCTTGTTGTAACAGTACCTGAATTAGTAGGAGAGTCAGATGACTTATTTAAAACTGATACACCGTCAATAACGTTTTGTAAATTTTCTGTATTAAATAGACTGCTAATATCCCGTTGTGGAGATACATCATTTGGTGTTTCTGATGAAGACTGTAATAAGCTTCTAAACGTATTATAGCTCGTACTATCACCAAAATGACTAACAATCTCTGTGATACTTGAAGTTGTTTCAGGAGAGTCTTGATATTGTAAACGTTGTTGCTGTAACTTTCCTCGTTGCAGTATTTGTAGCTGTCTAAGTTTGTGAAGACGATCTAATATTTGTGAAGGAGACAGTGAAACATCACTTTCTGAATGCGACTGATCCATTATAAAACTTCATAACATTTTACTATAAATATAATTTAATTATCTAATTTACAAAATATACTGTGCTTTGTTGTGAAATTCAATTTTCAAATTCTTGGCAGTTGACTTGAAGTCATAAGATAACAGATTATATTTTTTATATCTGTCAGTGTGACATAATAAGTCAGTCAGTCTGTCGGTCTGTCTCAAATGACATAATCTTCTATGGCCGTTTTCCGAATTGTGAGCGCGCCATACGTGACCAGTATGAATAAATTGGACCACTTGTGAGTGTGCTTACGAACTCAACAAGTTAAACATAACCGAACAGAGCATTTTTCGATATAAACGTCAGCACAGTATGTGGTGTAGCCGATGAAGATGGTAAAATGCTTGTATTTCAAGCATTTTTCGTAATCGAGGAAAGTGACGATAGTGACATTGACCTTGACCATCAAAATAACGTCAATGCTCAAGATGCTAACGCTCTGATCCGTCAATACTGTAAGCATAAGTCAAGTCACATGTAACGTCATAGACACACGAATTATAACGCACGTTGATACACTATGAGCGCTGCCATCACAATTCGGAAAACGACCTATATTTCTATAGAGTATTAATATCTTTGATCACAAAAAAAGAAAGGTAAATATTTTTGTTTTTATTTATTAATAAAATAAGAGGTCTGTCGTGGCGCAGCGGCACACACGTGTGACTGTAACTGACAGGCTGTGGGTTATATCCCACTCGAGGAAATGAAATATAATATTTTCAAATTAAATATTTAATGTTTTCATTTCTTCGCTCTGGTTACAGAGCAAAGCGCGGCGTTGACTTCCGCCAATCAACACGCAATGCCTCAAATTCAGCGGAAAGCGGGGAAAAGAAGTGGAACGGAGTGTTTTCCCTCTACCCTGCCATGTGCGGGATAGCTACAAATAGTTACAATAAAATCTTTAAAATGCAAATAAACTTAATTAAGAAGTAAATAAAATATCACTATAATAATAACTAACATTATTAACGGTATATATGGCACTTTTAGTTAATGTTATTCCGTAGAAATGTTTTTAATATTTACCCTACAAATTATTCGTTAGCGAAGTATACTAAGTCTTTCAGTCAAAAGTACTCAACCAAATATTTAGTATAACATATACAGATTCTTTCCCTTTTAACTCATTGTATCGGTCACAGCGTACCATAGATGCGGTATAATTCGTGTGACTTTGACGTCACATGTGACTTGACTAGTGCTTACGGTACTGACTGCTGAGAACGTTAGTACCGAGCATTGACGTTATTTTTACGTTCCACGTCAAGGTCACTATAGTCACTTTCCTCGATTACGAAAAATGCTTGAAACACAAGCATTTTACCATCTTCATCGTCTACATTACATACTCCACTCAAGTTTATATCAAAAAACACTCTGTTCGGTTATGTTTAACTTGTTGAATTCGTAAGCACACTCACAACAAGCTGACACACGTTGGCGCTTTCACTAAATCGGACCCCACGTCAGCAGTTGTTTCTACTGGGTTTAGTTTAAACGTGGTTTCTACTGTTTTAATAACTCGGAAAACGGCCTGTTATATATCATACTAAGAAAATAATACACCACGTCACACAGAGATGGTGTCACTAGTACAAGATTGAAAGTTTAATTTGTATCTTAATTTTCAAAACAGCGTTCATAAGCGGTAAAATTCATGTGAGTTTGACATTACATGACTGTGACTTGACTAGTGCTTACAGTATTGACGGGTCGGAGCGATCACATCGTGAGAATTGACATTATTTTGATTTTAATTTGAAACGTCGTAAGTGCTGTGAGCACAATTTGGAAAACGACCTTACTCCTTAAGAAATTTTTTTTACTATGTCCCTTATACTCTGTTCTAAATTAACTGTCATCTGTCATAATAAATGCCAAATTTTCTGTCCAAGTCCATTCAAATAACATCTGGTTATTTGCAGTATAAACAGATTTTGATCACAATGTCTAAAAGAAATAGTTTCCACAGAACTCCTAAATTCAAACCTGAAGTCAAAGTAGTCAATCGACCGAAGCCAGTTTTAAGCATAACCAGTAAAAAGGAGAAAATTGAGGTTCTCTCCGAGCCTATTAAATCTGTTTCTGATAAAAAGCTTTACAAGTAAGTATGAAGATTTTGAAATACCTACATATTATTTTAGTAATTAAATATTTTCTTTAAAATATATTTAGAGAGTAGTAATTTTATTTATATTCATTATCACATTGTTTTTTATTGTTACTTAGTTTAAAATAGCACTGTACAGCCTAACCAAAGAAAGCATTATGTTATCTATACATTACTTGAAATATGTTTGCGCTTCATATTCTGAATTGAACAGCAAGTTTTCATATTATCCTGTAGAACAATAAGGTTAGAGAATGGTCTAACAGCACTACTCATATCAGATCCAAGTAGACCATTTATTAGCAATGAAAGTTCAAGTGAAGAGGAAAGCAGTGGTACTGATGAAAGTACAGACCAGGAAAGTGATGATGGTAAATCAGTACAGTCTGCTAGTAGTGATCAACATGGTACCAAAAGAAGAGCCGAATTTGATGAGGAAAAGCTGGTAAGTTTATATATATATATATATATATATATATATATATATATATATATATATATATATATATATATATATATATATATATATATATATATATATATATATATATATATATATATATATATATATA
>DWMZ01004488.1:0-11680 GCA_018249855.1 Eueides tales michaeli
CCATGTCTATCACTGTTTTTTAAGTAATTGTGGATATTTTTCCGAACAAGTATTATATTATCATATATGTACTGCGATGCAACCGTAAGAATACCCGTTCCTTTAAACAATTCTCTTAGGGATTCCCCAGCTCTCATGCTGTATATGGCCCTTGCCACTCAGTAAATACTGAGTTATTTTTAAGCGCATATGTTCAGATTCTTTTTTAAATTCACGTACCAGGCAGTAGGCAGAGGAACCTGTGCACCTAGTTTATAGACATTTCGTTCCCCACTTTTCGCTAAATTCTGGAGGCGATCTTATGTTCAGTGGCGTAAATCAACGCTGCGCTTTACATTGTTACCAGAGATTTGAAATAAGAATATCGAATAATTAATTTCTTCCATCTCGATCGAAGTCATAACCTGTCGAAGAAACAGTAGCACGCAAATTCCCTTGCGCCATGGCCGGCCTAATTCCTATAGTATTAACTTTTATTATTTTTTTTATCTTCACGCACGAGGCAGAGTAGGCAGAGGGAACCCGGGAACCTAGTGTTAAGACACTCCGATCCACTTCCCTCCCCCACTTTCCGCCGAATTTGAGGCATTGCGTGTTGAGTGGCGGAACTCAACGCCGCGCTTTGTCTTATTACCAGAGCGAAGAAATGAAACGTTAAATATTTAAATTGAAAAATAATAAATATTTCATTTCCTCGACTGGGGATCGACCCCGAACCTATCGGTTACAGTCACACGGTTGTGCCGCTGAGCCAAGACAGGCCTAATAACTTAATAATAATAAACAATATCCAAAATCACCTTTAGTAAAGCAATTGTAATAACTGCAACTGCACCAAACGTTTCTTTTTAAACTATATTCTCTTAATATGTTACAAAATGTATGAGACTTCTTGACATATGGTGTTGTTTTAACGTCCATTTAACGTACGTCATCTGTTTTGACGTCTTATCTGTACGATGGCGATCATTAAATCGTGAGCCGGTAAAGTACGGGGAGTCTCTACATTTAAACGCATGGAGCTTTAAAATGTTGTATACAAATTATTTTAGTATACAAAATTTTCTGATATATTATTATTTATTCTGATTTTCTCCCAGCTTCACGCTGTATCCCGCACATGGCAGGGCACGCAGAGGGTACTTAGGGTCCTAGTGATGAGACACTCCGTTCGGTTTCTCACTTTCCGACGAACTTGATGCCCCGGTTTGCCATGTCAGAGTGAAGAAATGAAGACTCGCCTTTTAAAAGCTTGTAGATTTTTTTAATACTAGCATCTAAAACGTGGTTTTGCTCGCTATTACTTTTTTTATTTATAGGCAAATTATTTATATAAATTATCACTATAAAGGTCACAATGTTATTCATCTGAATACTTAAAAAGATAGATAACACCACAAATTTAGAAATTTATATACGTGTACAACAAGCATCCATCCTCACAAATGTTCACATTTATAATGTCAGTTCAATATTTCCACAAAAAAAATCCTACTGAATATGAAATACTTCATGGTTTTAATTTGTAAAAGCGAAGTACGTTTTTATAATATTTATGATGTTTTCTTTCTCTCTTATTTGGCGGAAATTGGAGACCGGAAGTATCTTAATAGACACGGAGTATATTAACACTAAGTACCTAAATCCCCTCTTCCTACTCTCCTATATGTTTTCATAAATTTTTTATACATTTGAATTTGCATTACATTCAACATATACACTACTTTAAATATTTCAAAACTAAAATGAATATTAAAATACGTTTAAATCTATATTTGTACCTACCACACAATAACTGTCAGTGAGCGCTCTACGTTGGTGTCAAAGGTCTCGACTCTCCCGCTGACACGAGGCAAATACCTCACGTTACCGTATTTTGACACACAGACAAACTGACAGCAAATACAGTGAAAAATTACAAAGTTATATTAAAAGAGGCCTTCTTTATTTATATATATATATATATATATATATATATATATATATATATATATATATATATATTTGAATAATATCATACTATTGGTTTTCCCTTATTAAAGCTTCACGCACATGGCGAGGTAGGCGAAGGGAATTTGGCAACCTAGTTTTAAGACATTCACGAGACACGTCAGTCTTGTTTTTGGGTTGTCTATTGTACTTAAAATACTTCTTATAAATATTTATCTAATTCAATTATAGAAATAAGCAACAAACAAGCAGCTTATCATATAGTTCGAATATAATATAAAGCATTGTAAATTTAAATAGACTTTTACAAGTATTTTTGAATCGTTGAATGATCATAAAAGCTACCATCGGCTCGAAAGGCAGTTCAACTGTTGCTCTTTTCAATATTGAGTTTACAATTTCATTATTTAATACAATGGAAGCTATCCTGCATGCATTTCAAATGTTCTGAATAAAACATATTTTTATAGTTCTAATTAATATCGTGATTACAATTACTTTTCTTTTGTGACGATTCAAAAGTACTTGCGAAAGTCTATTTGAATAAAGAATATTTTGAATTTGAATTTGAATTTAAATTTCTTCAGTGATAAATTTTAAATATATTTCGGAATATTATCATAGATACAAATACTTACTCTGTCTCATAAAACATATATGAAACTTTTTTACTCTTTATTAATTTATATAACTGCGTTAGGAGCATTTATGGAGGATAAAGGTAAGAAGAACCATCTCAGTGCAGTAAAAAGTGGTCGGTGAAATAAAGCAAATTAAGGTGGCGCCATAGTAGCAACAGAGAATTTTTTAAAAAAACGCCACAAATTATTAGAAAACTATACTGAATTAAGAAAGGAAAGAAAGTCTTCCAGTTTATTACAGCGCGTTTCTAGGTCGATTTAAAAAATCTATATAAGTCATCTCATGATGAAATTTTCATATATACTAAATTTTTCAACCCAACACACATCTCTCTGTTTATAATTGCTACACTCATATCATTCCCTGGTGTTACACTAGCGCTACTTCGGCGAGTATTCAGACCATTATTTGCTGCATACAGACTTTTTCAGCTTTTCTCTCATATAAGATGGTTCTCCTTACCATTGTAGAAAAGTTGTCAGTCAGTGTTAAATTTAAAAAAAACACTATTTTGCGCCCTATTACACGAACAAACGTCCCCTATAAGATTTTTTTTATTATATCTTCCATGTACAAGCTGATCTGTTACAGATTTATTGGAAGTATAGACATTATAACTAAAAACTATGGACAAATAGTCCACACCATTTTCACAATTTTTTCAAATGTATCAGCTTTGTTAATTTTTTTTATATATTTGCTACTTAAAATTCGCTTATAACTTGATATACACAGGGAGTATAGATAATTGAATTACTTTTTTCTATATATAATTTACTGTGTTATAAAAAAATATAATTATTAATATTATAGTACAAAGTAATAACTTTTACAATCATGCCATTAAGAAAATATTATTTTTTTCAACGAAAACAATAGAATTTTCGTCAAAAAACAAAGTTTTTTCAGCGACGAAAAAAAATGGGATTTTACAAATTAATCTGCTTAGAGTGTAAACCTGTTAACTATCTATTAAACAAATTATCATGAGTAACAAAAAACGTTTTAGAAAAACTAAAATTAATATAAATGTACATATTTACAATAACGAAAAAAGATGTATATTATCTTTATGATATGAAATAAAATAAACGTTTCTCCACACTATTCACACTATATCCTGCACATGTCAGGGTAGACAGAGGGAACTTGGGAACCTAGTGTTTAGACACTCCGTTCCACATCCGTTCTCCACTTTCTGCTGAATTTGAGGCATTGCATGTTAAGTGGCGGAACTCAACGCCGCGCTTTGCCTTATTACCAGAGCGAAGAGATGAAACATTAAATATTTAAATTGAAAATATTAAATATTTCATTTCCTCAAGTGGGGATCGAACCCACAACCTGTCGGTTACAGTCACACGCTTGTGCCGCTGCGCCACGTCAGTAAACAAAATAAACGTCAATTTAATAATATTTTTTTCCATTTTGGAATAATATATAACCAAAACTTTCATAGAGTAAGTTAAAAATAGATTAGTGAATACGTTATCATTACCAAACAGTAGTCCCCCTCAGTACGAGTCGTTGTACGTCTAGGGTCAAATGTAGAGCAATCGTTTAAGGATTGTCGTACACTAAATATTAAAGAGAGGGGAAGCGATAAAGTTATAGAATATATAGACTTTTGTCCGCTATAAAAGCTAAAAACGTTTGTTTTGGTCAATGGTGATCTAGAGTCTAATCTTAGCAGTCAAATATTTCGTATATTTGTCTGCTAGTTAAACACAATACCCACAAATGGATCAAAACATAAAGACAATAAAAAAAGTGGATATAGTTTTGTATATATGGACCTCTTTATACCCTCTTATCCTTTGTATTCCTAAATAAATGTATAAACATTTGTAAACATGAAGAGGTGACGACTGTCTTATAAGGTTTTTCTCGATTTACGGACGATAATATTACGTGATAACGTCATAAAAAAATACTAATATTAATGAAAAATTGCATTACTTCATGCATTGAATTGATCTAGTATTAAATAAATGTACATTGTTTTGTATGAAAAAGGACTTGAAATCAAGAATTTATAAATAATATATTTCTATTGTGTGTGTGTGTGTGTGTGTGTGTGTGTGTGTGTGTGTGTGTGTGTGTGTGTGTGTGTGTGTGTGTTAGTGTGTACGTGTATGTGTGCAGTCACTCAGAAACGGTAGAGTTTTATATATACACATATAGATATACACATGTGGATATATACGTATAAATATACACATATAGATATACACATTATAGTGAAATGTATGGTAATGTAGAGCCCCTATAAAGTGAAGTGCTTGTACACGCAACGACGCTAGTTTACTAATCCTGAGCCTATCTCTATTCGCCTATATAATGACACGCAACACATTCTTATAATGTAAATAGAGAGTTAAAATGTTTCCAAAATCTTATTTGCCTTCTTAAAAAATATACATTTTAGTCTACTCTATGTAAAATTTGTTTCTGTTTATTTTAAAATCAAGTCACCTTCAGAAATATCCCTACCCTAAAATTATAATTTCAACCTATGCTTATTTAAAAAACCTGTCAAGTGCGAGTTGGTGCGCACATTAAGTGCTTCATACTTATTTAAAGAATAAATATCACTGGGAAATATTACACTTATGGTATTTGCATATGTGTTTATAGTCATATATTATTGATAAAAAACATTGAACTAACATATAAAAGCTGACAATTTTTAGTATGTACACACTCCTTTTGTACCAAATGAACTACAATTATAATTTTATAATAGTAATTATTTGTAATATATATTTCTTGTTTTATGTATTCCTTTATTTATATAGTAGGTAGTCATAACGTCTTATTTTGTGCCAATTTTTTTCTTGAGTTATTACGACGTGGCAAATTTCATACAAAATGCACCAAAAACAATACATAAATGCTCGTAGCTTTCGGTTGAACTGAGAAACTTAATTACTTGCTATGCTCTGATCTTGTGCTGTCACAGATCGTTCACCTGAACATTTGATATTAATTTCAGCTTTCTTGACTTACGGATAACCACTAGTAAAAAGGTTCCATTTTTTTAATATAGGGAAGGGAAAGGGGGGTTTTTGTTTTGAGGTACGGAATCCTAAAAAAAATTAAAAGTATACAAATAAATTATTTTGATTCTTTTTAGAATAAAAAATAAAGAGTAAGGTGTTGTACCTTACTTTTTATAGTTACGCCGCCGTATAGCATGTAAACAGCCAACTTAATGCCTTCCTTTCCAGACCTCTTTATTGAAACCACTCAACTTATTTCAATATTTTAACAAAGCGGGGAATTGAAAATATTTTCTATGACGATTAGAACTGGATCCCACTACTACGGTTTTCAATGTCAGATGTTAACCACTGCACCACAAAGGTCACTTTTCACAAGACTAAAATACGGACTAATATGCGCTTAAAAATTTCACGTCACCATAAATTATTTAAAATATTTACGACCAATATATTAAATAATACTCATTACGTACACAAATTGAATTGGAAACTTTGTTGCAAGTTACCTATAAAATGTTTTAATGATTTTTTTAATTTTTTTAGTGCAAGAGGTATTTCTGTTCGCAGGTACAGTGGCTTTTATCGACAATGAACTTCTCGATAACTGTCCAGAGCATTTTTTTTTCAATTCGAACAGGTACTTTTGGGATTAGCGCATTTAAACAGAAAAAAAAAATCAGCTTTACTATATTAGTATAGGTAATATTATAGTCTAAGGGGGTGGCTCCTTAGGCACTGTACAGAGAGAAAATCTCACGCTGATTTTTTTCTAATTTTGTAGAATGTGGGAATCAGATTGTCTTAACATTATGTTCCCACAGCTAAAGTCTACTTTAGAAATAACGATACGTGTGTACGTTTCTATTTTATATGCTATGGACGCGCAAAGTATATAAAAATGTACCTCACCGTACATTGGCTGTAGTCAATTGATAATTACCCGTTTTTGAGTTGGTTTAACCTAGTGTGTTTTGGTTCACGCTGTATCCCTCACATAGCAGGTTACCCCGCGGGAACCTGAGAACACTTACTATTCTCATAAGTGTACTTTAATTGCCAAATATCCACCAAATTCTTGAGGTTGAAATGCAGAGAATTCTTTAAATGTACACAAAAAGAGACGCGGCTTAAAACTAGCATAAAGAAATCCATACTAACAAATTATAATTATATTTAACTTACAGCCTATAAAACTGTAATACTTCATCTAAATGAAGCAGGCTTTTAGTTAACTATAAAATATTTAATTAATTATGATCACGTAGTAGTTATTTATGGACGGTTTAATACTTATTAGACTAACAATTTAAAATTTTTCATATTATCTTTTTCTCATTTTTTTCGCTCATATTGGGATTTTACTGACGTAACTCAACGCCGCTTGTCTTTTCCCAGACCATACCTATACATTTATAGCTTTACGCTGTATAGCATAGCTTAAAAGGTAGAGTGTACCTAGAAATCCAGTATTAAGATGCTTCGTTCCTATATGGACCCTATAAATGCCCACTTTGCGCCTAATTCTTGTAGCATTACGTGTTGAATGACAGATCATAACGCCTTTTGCCTCATTACCAGAACAAAGAAACAATAACGTTAAATATTTTAATTTACGCCTACTCTAGGATCGAAATCACAAGAAAAAATATATATTAAAATTAATCATTTGTCGATGTCGACATACAACCACCTCCCATTACCAAATACACCACAATAGCATCAAACACCGTACATAATCCTATAAAGCACAAAGCCGGCCACTGTGCATGTATGCAAGTCACCATTACAAGACGCAAAGGCAATAAAACCATATTAGCCGTGTCAAGTCACACGACGCGACGCGACGGTACAAATTGCTGTAATTTCGTTGTACCGATCTGATACAAAAAAAGGGAAATTGCAAATCATTTGGACGTAATATTTGTTATATAAGCTTTTGACCTGTTCTTTTATTGTGGTTTAACATTGGTATTGTATTTGAAAAGAAAGCTGAGGCCTGTTGTGGCGCAGCGGTATAAGCGTGTGACTGTAAACGACAGGTTGTGGGTGCCTACTCGGGGAAATGAAATATTTAATATTTTCAATTTGAATAATTATTGTTTTCATTTCTTCGCGCTAGTAACAAAGTACAACACGAATTGCCATTCGACGGTATGTTCCCTACTTTAGTGTACGGAAGGGAACGGAAAATAGGTTACCAAGTTCCCTCTGCCGTTCACTTTTCAAGACATAGCGTGATACTGACTCTAACGCTGTTAAAAGTGACGGAGCTCTATGTGATTTTTTCACCAGACTAAGGAAATGATAAAAAACATAAAGGTAATCATTTCCTCAAAATGGTATCGAACCCACGGCTATCGCGCCAAGACAGAATCCCTACAATAAAACTAGACTGCTACGCTGCTACTGATATATGACATACAAATGTAATTCTCTTGAAAAAAACAATTTAAAGCTTTCAAAATTATGTAAATATTTTCCTTACCAACACGCAAATGAAGAGTTGCATAAGAAGAACAAAGTGACAATACACACCGATTTTTTACTTTGCTGAGCATTGTATATCCTGTTTGTAGAATGTAAGTCATATTCTATCTCCTAAATATATTGCGGCGTTAAGCGCTGTTATATTTAGTAAAGGTTTAGTTAGAACATTTCATTTTTTAATTATCTAAGATCTAAAAACTACGCATGACTCGTACATTTAAGACCACACGTGATGTATGATCTTATCTATTTTGCAATTCAAACCTCTTGGGACGTCAATATAATTTTTACTTTTTCTAATTTACTAAACAAATATTAACTTTATTGACATTAAAATAAGGTTTAGTTTAAATAAACCTAATAAAATATTGAGTACAAAATGTCCCACATTGACATTTTCTGGTTGAAATATGTAAAAAGTTGCAAAAAAGTATGGAATTTGCAAATCCATTTCAGTATATTATCAAATAAAAAAGGTTATATCACTTTACAATATAATGATCACAATTCTTGTGGAATGCCTTCTTTTTCTCATTTGGTAAGTCAACACGCGGCTTTTAGTTACGCCCAATGTCTTAAAACTAATATGGAAATGGATAACGGAGTGTCATAACACTATGTTCCTTTTGTCTACCCTGCTTATGCGGGATATAGCGTGAAATTAAGATACACGTTTAAATTATTTTTACATTCAAAATTCTTTTACTACCTTTTTTTATTATTTGACTTATTCTATTAAAAGTGAACAGCCACATACAGTCGTGGCCTCTCCGAATATTCTTGATACACTTTTTTCTTTGTGCATGTATAAAGTTATCTTCACGTGAAAACGCTACGGTCTCGGCATACCTCTTTCGCCTCGTCCACTGTCATCAACCTTATCATACATGTCCTCCGGGAGATCCTCATGCTTTTTACGTGACCCACCTCCTGTATCGTAGATACTGTGTTTTTGAAGGTCAACCAAGGTCTCCCTCTCCCTTTCTTGCCACTCACTTTCGTAAAGTATATAAAGATTCATATTCTTATATAGGAATATGAAACTTTATATACTTTGAGGCCTGTCGTGGCGCAGCGGCATAAGCGTGTGACTGTAACCGATAGGTTGTGGATTCGATCCCCACTCGAGGAAATGAAATATTTAATATTATCTATATAAATACTTAATGTTACATTTCTTTGCTCTGGTATTAAGGCAAAGCGCGGTGTTAAGTTCCGCCACACAACACGCAATGCCTCAAATTCGGCGGAAAGTGGGGAACGGAAGTGGAACGGAGTGTCTTAACACTAGGTTACCAAGTTCCCTCTGCCTACCCTGCCATGTGTGGGATACAGCGTGAAGCTAAAAAAAATATTCTTATATATAACTTATCTATATAGAATAACAGTTTTAACAGAATTAAAAACATTTTACTGCTAGACAAAACTCGGTGTTAATTCTCAACATGTGAATGTAAAATGAGAAACGAGATGACCTTAAAATGTCCTCCCTTATGCAGCGAAATTGTTTTTTGCACACATAAAATCTAATATTATTTAAAGTTAAGCAGATTTTTTTCTTTTCATTTATTTTTAGTAAGGCAAGGTACGTTAAGGGAACTTGGGAACCTACCGTTAAGTCACTCCGCACTGTTCCCCACTTATGCGTCCTTGTTATTATTAAGTAGAATGTGACAAATAGAAAGATTTTTTATATTTACATAATAGCAATTGAGAAACCCTCTCATTAATAGGTAAAGTGGCAATTTAATAACCCTTGCAAGTCACCTGCATTAGCCGGCCCTGGGGGACGTGGTACAAAATATTAATAGACGATTTTTTGTCTAGAAAATTACTAAAATAATAAAAATATTATTTTATAGCTGCACACTGTATCCTAATCTTAGTAACGTGGGAGAAGGAACCTGGGGAACTAGTGTTAAGTCACTCCGTAACTATTAAGACACACGTTCCCTACGATTTAGTATGTTTTTATAATATTATATTCACACTCGGTAATAAGTGGGTAACGGAAGTGTCCTTACGGGAACAAAGTGATTTAACACTAGGTTCCCTCTGCTTACCTGTTATGTACGGGATAAAGCGTCAAGCCAAAACAAATTCAAAACTCTTTAACATTTTCGTCTCTTATCTTTCACTTGTAACTTTTCGCTTGGACTGTCGTATGGAAATGGCTAAGGTTAGTAGAAATATGACACATGTCACAAGAGCCTGAAGCAATTCCAATTGCAGCTACAGTTGACAATTTAAAAAAAAAATACGTAAAAAAAACAAACTAGAAAAGCTGCCCGTCTCCATCCACTTTAACTATATGAATTTTTATTTATTATATATGGGAATTCTAAACAGCTATAATATATTAATTTCAAGCCTTTGAAATTGTCAGATTTAATTTGAGTTTTATCGTGAAAGCGTCACAAATTATAAAAAATTTACATTGTCATTTATAATATTAACCATATATCAGCTTCACACTAAGAAAATGGTGACTTAATTATATTTTCATTTCCCCGGTGTGATAGATGAGGCGCGGCGTTGAGTTCCACCTGTAAACACCTAATGTCTTCAATAATTGAACAATACGTGGGAAACGAAGTGGTCTTTTGTAGGAACCTAACTTTAACACAAGGCTTGCAGTATGTAGCGAAAAGCTTGCAGTATATAGCGAAAAGCTTGCAGTATATAGCGAAAAGCTTGCAGTATATAGTGAAAAGCTTGCAGTATATAGCGAAAAGCTTGCAGTATATAGCGAAAAGCTTGCAGTATATAGCGAAAAGCTTGCAGTATATAGTGAAAAGTTTAAAAAAATCCCAACGAATTTTAGCTATAGCATACCGCTTAAGGCTTGTGACACACGTCAAAGCGTAGCAAGTAAACCGATTACGGGCGAGTGGAGCGCGATATCTCGCGATCTCACGCGACCACCCCTCACGAACATTCGGCGTTGGTAATGACCCCAGAATGTGAATTAATTTATAGAAAAGAAAAAAAACTAGTGAGTTTTCTTCTTTTTCTAGCTTCACTCTGTATCCCACAAAACAGAGAGAACGCCGCAGTATTCTCTATACACTTTTTTAAATGATATTACTCTATTCTTTATGTAACTTACTCTCCCCGCAGTCAGTGGTACCATCCGCACCAAAAAAGCATTTGTTAAGAATTCGACCATTTGCATGTTTTTTTTGAACAAAATACTGAGAAGAGGCCTGTCGGACCGCAGAGGCACGACCATCCAACTGTAAGCGCGATAGGTTATGGATTCAATACTCGAGGAGGTGCAATATATAATATTTTCATCTCCTCCTTTTGGTAAAAAGACAAAACACGTTGTTGAGTTTCCGCAATACCTCAAGAATTAGTCGGAAATTTGTGAACGGAAGTGCAACGATGGAAACGCCAAGCTGCCTATCCTACTATGTGTGGAATACAGCGTGAACCAAAAAAATATTATTAAGCTTTTGGTCATGTAACTCATGAATATATATATATATATATATATATATATATATATATATATATATATATATATATATATATATATATATATATATATATATATATATATATATATATATATATATATATATATATATATA
>DWMZ01004489.1:0-11679 GCA_018249855.1 Eueides tales michaeli
TATATATATATATATATATATATATATATATATATATATATATATATATATATATATATATATATATATATATATATATATATATATATATATATATATATATATATATATATATATATTTCAAAAGGTAATGGTAAATTGAGTTTTTAGATTAAGAAGAAAAATTTGGTTAATGATATAACTAAATATGTGTTGATTTGGTTAATGATATAGCTAAATATGTGTTGAAGGATGTGTTGTTAGGCGAGAGAACCTGAAGATCTTATTTCCGTGTTCTTCTCACTCCCTATAACGCTGCGCTTGAAAAAGGTTTTCTTTTCAGTCAACTGGGGCACGATGTTCCATGCATACTATTGTTTTGTAGTAAGCCGTACACCATTCATTATAGACTACAATAGGCACAGTTGTAAGTCATCATTCGACATGTTGCAGATGTGAACTATACTTATTAAGGAAAGGGGCAGTAAGTAAAATCAAAGACCAGCGATATATCATTATGATTCCATTTTTTGGCTAAACTCTTTCCTGAATGGATGTATTTTAATTAGGTACATTTATCATTAGATGTTTAAGATACATAGATATTATTGATGCAATTATTACTTGATTCTCGCCTCTGAACGTGGCCACAATGCTACTCATCCACCTGAATGGTAGGTTAACGATGATTGATTATTCCCTAATATTACCCTATTTTCCATTATATTATATCAATAATTATGGCTCTATTGAACAGATGGTTTTATTAGTGGCTTAATACTATTATTCGATTACAAGGAAGTCATTAAGTTGGCTTATAATTCTATGATATAAAATTTTCTTAATAAATATTTAAAAATATTTTTTTACTTCTTATATCCTTGAAATTCTACATAGCAAAAAGCATTTACTTCAGACACAATTTCTATTTAAACAATACTTTTGATGCCAAGCCGTTTCTTAAATAACTCTCACAAATATTCTTGTTATTAACTTTATACTTGTTATTATTATCACATCCCCGGCGTAAATGCTATGGATTTTTTTTGTATAACATTTTAGCCAAAACATTGCTGGTGCAACGTCAACTTTTGTATCCGCAGAGCTTCCGCTCTAGAATCTATATCTAGAAAATAGGAGAGCAGAAATTAGAACTTAGAAGTAATATAATAACAAAAATTAAATTCATAAAACAAAAAAATAAAATATAACGATCAGCTTTTTAATTCTACACCTTTATCAAAAGCAAAAAAAAAAAACAATTTACATCTTGATCCAAATTCATAAAGAATCACATTTTTTTTCATATTTTTTTTTCATATTATAGGCACTCACGCGAGTGCCTAACAATACACGATATTCGCGATCACCTTTTCTTCCAGCTTGCACTCGATCAATCAATATCAATTTTCTACGTCAACAACTATTACACAAAATAATCGTACAGAACAAAACAGTATTTTATAGTATAGAGAGACAATGATTTTACAAAACTTGCTACACTATCGATTTTGGGATAGCTCTCATAAAGATGAGACTTGAGAAGAATCGCTGGATGCTCTTGACACGTTGTGTCCAAAGGATTTGATTGCATTAGTAAATTATTTGCCTGTTAATTTGATTTTCTGTGCGCTATAATATTTTGGCAATTTTCCTTAACACTTAGTGTCTGTTTTATTAAAATTGGTTAAAAATAAAAAAATCTGATCGAAATTCGATTTTTTTATCGATCGACCTATCGAGTATCGCGAATGCAACTAACTTTTCTCAAAAGTGATAATGTTATTAAAACAAGAAAATAGTTGACATTTACATACTATGTAAGACAGACAGCGGGCGAAGCCGCAGGCGGGACGTTAATTTTGAAAAAAATATTTGAATTTTCATTTTATAGAGCGATAGTTTTAAGCTGTTGTATTATAAGAAAGCTATTTTAATAAAAATATCACGAGCACTCGTGTTACACTTTGTGTATATAGAGCATGTTATAAATCTCTTTCTTTGCAAATGTAGGATAGTGACACAGATAGCTAGTTCTCCATGTTTGAGGTGTTTTTAGAATCATATATTTATAAAGAAAAAACGGTTTGCTTATGCACATATTAAATAAATTTATTATAATTTCTTTTCAACTTGATATTCCTTGTATAGGTACTATAAGGGTCAGCGAATTTTGAAATCTTCACACACACAGTTTATTAAAAGGATATAATATTAATACTGGTAACTTGGTTAATATACTTCACCTAGAGATAGCTCATAAAGTCTTTAATATTTCGGGTTTTGCAGGCTAAATTTTCATAAAACTGAAGACAAAGTAATGTTTTCGCTCGCTCATCTAATGTAGATTATACTAGAATTTTCATAAAGTATATTACTGCTAACATAAATATTGCAACTTTTATAAATAATTACTTATCACATTCCGTTTTATATATATTTTTGCCCCCAATGGAATATTTTCATTTATTTCCCTACATGTTATTTCATGATGAAATAAAGTAAAATCTAAAGCGTTTACTATATATAGGTATGACGCTTACTTCGTAAAGTTGTAGCAGTAACAATCTTGAAGAAAGTTCTCACAAATGTTTATCGAGTTTTTAAACTTTAAAAATGAAAAGTTTGGACCTAAGCTCGCGCTATTCATATGATGTATGACGGTACTTAGCTAATCCGTGCTATTATTAAAGATTATAAAAGTTAACTATCAAAGGTTTCTCTATTTAACATGCATAAATATAATGTCCTTATTATGCTTTTCTTGGCATTGTATATAATTCTAAACAATAGGCATACGTTTCTATTTAATCTGAATTGTAATGGATCCCATCTCAAACTTTAATGCGAAGATTTCAAGAGATACAGAATTAGGTAACATTAAAATTTCATATTGTTCTTGTTTCTTGCCAAATTATATTCCTGATATTCAGCATAATGGAGATGTAAAAAATTGGTAATCGCGCCTGAGAGAATATTATAGGTACATTTATTAGCTCTTAATATTGTTGTTGTAGCTTTTCATGTGCTCAAATTGTTACTGTATATTTTGATCATTGTTGATTTTAATTCGTTTTTTTTTCTTTTTACCTTATTTTATACTAAATAATCCATTGAAGTTAACGAGATGCCTGTGATTCCCACTACAATATAAAAAATAACTGCAGTTAGTATGCTTTTATATAATAATAAGGGTACATCCTTGAGATATCAAAGAAGACGATAATTTTTATTTAATTAAAGCAAAAAAGATCTGTATAATTAAGATCGGTATTTTTATTAGAAAAAAATAAATAAAACCAACAGATAGAAAACATATTTTATATAAATTTATACGACAGCTCATTTCATACAGAGAATTACTGTTAATAGTTACATAATATACAGAAATATTTATTTACTCAGGAGTATTGTAGATTTCGAACAATTTAACACAGAACGGTATATTGCATAAAAATATTATATACAATTATAGTAACATTAGTAGGCAGGCACACTGGTGTTATATGCTGTTTCTGCTTGACTTTTGGATGATTATGTAAGTAGATGGATGGTACTTATATCGTAGATACGTCTACCATAAGATAAGTATTCAAAGATAATTTTTGTTATTATCTGCATACATTTGTATCATTTATTTCCATGGCAATTACAATATAAAATACATTAAAGCACTATAGAAATAGAAAATTATTAGATGCTGTATGTATAAATATGTAAAACGTTTTAAATATTCATACATGTTACGGATCAAGTGATAAATAGGTCATTTTTCACAATACCCAAGGACTATTATTAATGTAACTATGTCAATCGCAATTCGACAAACATTTAATTTCTACGTGCATTTACACATATTGCTTATGATTTATTTTAATAGTAATATATAACTAAATATTTTGTGAATATTTCAAGTATCTACGTTTGCTGTTATATATTTTATTACGTTTATTAATATTTCTTGGCAACAAAAGTACAGAATCTGTAAAAAGTTCATCTGCCTAAGTATCAAGGTCATGAGAAAAAATTGATGGCAGTCCCGTTTTACTAGTTAGAAACGAAATCATCTACTTCAAATGAAATACATCAAAACCATGGAATGGATATTTTTTAGATTAGGTAAAACATTTATTATTTTAGTAATTGTCTAAAAATAAATAGTAATTTTGACTATTCATCTTAATATTATGCATAATGTCGGGAAAATACATTACATACATAGAAGTTATTTAGTAATAAAGACATATATAACATCGTTAATGGTTGTCGTGGGGCAAGGGAATCTGACGCGGAAAAATGCAAATATATAATCATAATTTCAATTACAAGCTCTGATAACGATGTAAGGCGCGGCATTGAGCCACTATTTGTGAAATGCGAACAGCTTATAAAATTGTCAAAACCTATCTGGTCCTACGATATGGATACGATATATGATAAATATATCTATGATTTATTTCTTAAATATACGTAAACAACTGTTCCACTATATTATTATCCTAAATCACGGAACTAAAACTTGTCCGCATATTTAGTTTCAAAGCAAAATACGGAAATATCAGAAGCCTCCATGTTATAGATCAATACGTATTACCAAGTCAAATGTAGCTTTATAATCAAATTTGACCAACTTGAAGTTTCTTAATATTCAAAAAATAGGATAAATAATTAAGATAGGTTAAGATAGGATAGATTATTTGATCCGATGTAGGCCATAATATATATACATACACACACATATATCTTTATATATATATATATATATATATATATATATATATATATATATATATATATATATATATATATATATATATATATATATATATATATATATATAATAATAATAGTTTAATCTATAACATTTAAATCTATCATAAATATTATATTAATATTATAGATTTATAATCGATAATATTTGGTTACACTCTATAGACTTTACTACGTAGAGGAATATTTTTGGAATGCAAGACTAGCTTTATTGCTTACTCTATAAAACAAAGTCGAGTATTATTTAGTCGACTCAATTTATTACAAGGGAATAAAGTTAAACAATAGACACATGACACTTTTTAAGTAATGAATATTTTACAAGAATTTACGTCTATTAAATTATTAGTTTTAAATATTTTAATATTTCACATTCAAAATATCTAACATTGAACGAATTATGTACAATGAAGCGTTTTAATTCCCTTATAACTTCTCTTTACAATATTTTCCTTATACTATACCATGAGATGAAGTAAAAAGTGGAACTATTTACATGTTCTAATATATATGTACATAGCTAGTAAATCACAGCTCCTGATTGATTTCTTTTCACAAAGTGAAAGTCATGACTACGCACAGCTACACTAAAACTAAGTTGAGATCACTTCGGCTTTAGTTTGATAGGTGACTCGTTTTTTAGGTTGTTTTATAGATGGTTTTCGAGATTCACTCTCTAAACTAATTTCGCTCACTGATTCTGAATCTGGACAGTATGTTGTTTCAGGACAAAGGTGACGCTCAAGACACTGTATAGGTTCCTCGTATGTCTCTTGTTCTATAGTCCTCAGTGGGTAGTTGTCCCGCCGCCCGTGTAGGGTGCGGCGGTCGCGACATCAAGAGCACCGAGTGCGCGGTGGTCGACAGGTCCCCGCGCGCGCCTGATGTCACAATCGACACATCTCGTGTTGAGACACCGACGAATACATCATCGTTGTTACTGGATACTGCAACATATTGAAAATTCTTAAACATTATACTATCAATAATTACAATTATATTACAAGATAGATATACAATAAAATAAGAAAGAAACATCAAATATGGAAACGAACAAATACTTTTAAAATGCCGGGTGCAGTGTGCTTTGCATAAGTGGCTTAGAAAGGACACGTATTTTGATATGAAAAGTCACACACATTTATAACTCAGATTATTTCATGCAGGGAACGTGTGAACACGTAGGTATTATTAACGGTGGAAGTTTGCGATGTAGCGGGCCACTGAAACAGGATCAAATAGGTTGTATATTTTATCGCAACTTTAAACGAACATGCATATTGCGACAAATGGCTGATAGTTGTCCGTGGGCGTAAAACAAAAGCAATTAGGATTAGAGAGTTGTAAAAATATAGTACAGGTTAAATTCGTCATGCCAAAGAAGGCATAGTCAGTGATAAAGTGCAGTGTTAATCAGATCTGACGTACCTCTAAAGTTATATATATCATATACCGTTTATATAGAAACGGTTTTAATTAGTATCTTGCTGATATAAAAATGAGTCCAAGGAATTAGTTGAATATTCTTTACAAAAGATATAAAACTGTAGGAAGATATTTTTAGAGAAGGCACTTGGAGTGTAATATAATGAGGCTTAGAAAAAAGTTGAGCCGCTATATGTAAGTTTGTTCACAGGAGTTTTGTCGAATGGCTTGTAGTTCGCCGGTGGAGTAATAACGGCGGGTCGTACGCCACTGAAAGTAAAAGAATTTGTAAGACTCATTTTAATTTACTACCATGTTGAATTATATTTAAAATAGTTCAACGCCATTATGTATTATAAATAATAACAAATTTGATTTAAAAACATATTTTTTTGCTCGTTTGTATATCTAAAGATAAATGTAATGATTCCAAATAGGAATGTTACGGTATCACTTATTTTTTATAAAAGTAATACCTGAGATTGTTTAAAGCGAAGCTGTGGCTGATACTTTCTCCGCAACTTCCTTGGACAGCAGACGCATAATATTCTTAAAAATGCCCTGAAACAAAAAAAAAACGAAATAAAATATACATTTTATTTAATAAATAGGCAGGTAGTTTTTTAAATCTCTGTTAAATCGTTATATAAAAAATACTACTGTGTTTTCTCATTTACCGAAATATAGAATAGCTTTGTAAATGGCTGTATTGGTCCGCTTTCTTTGTCATCTTTATCTTAGGATCCTATTAAAGTAGGCCTTTATTTGATGAAACCACAGACAAAATAATTAAACTAATGATAAACATTTCAAATAATCTCAGTCTTTCAGGGGATTAATTAAGCTTTCGTGTTAAGTTAGAAGTGACTAAGGCCTTTAATTAATATAGCCAGATTATTTTCACTACAGCCTGTATTAAGTAGATACATTTTTAACCCTTTTTACTGTACACGGTTGTAACGCTTACAACTATATGAAATAACTATTGAAATACATCAACTACTAAAAGCCAACCATATTGTTTCTTACGATATTATAAATTATCTTACTTGCTTTGTTAAAAATACGTTCAAACTTGTTTTACGCGTTATTATCAATCTTAATAACACTAGAGAAATTAATATCTCCTGGTAAAATGACAATCTAATCCTACCTAAATTGTGAAAATCATTGATGATTAAGAAATTTTAATACACCAAGTATCATATAATATTTTTATAGGGAATGTCAATAGGGAAATTCAGCGTATCCGATTTTCTTAGTAAATAAATATTTACGAAAATTATATATATTCTTATTTAAAAATAAAGAATGGGCTAGAATAATCCCGTAAGGAGGACAAGGACCAAGGACAAGGGAAATTTCTTGAGTAGCCATTTACTGCTTTATTTATGGATCAAATAATATCAATTCCTAACATTAAAACAATATAATAAAATATTGGAATTAATTATTATATGCTTAAAATAAAACTTCCTACGTTTATTCAAAATTATCATTAAGTATAAAATGGAAGTTGGGTCGAGAGGCATCGACTCCATTAACATTGTAATTTGCCTTCCTTTCAATAGCTAAGGGAAATTCGATTATACCTTAATTTTGTGGTTCTAAGAGACTCAAAAATAAAACAGGCATCTTCAGATTGAAAATCAATTATTCATTTTGTTTATAAACATAAATTATAACGATGTATTAATATATTTTTTTACGCTAAAGAAGTTAAATGAATTCTATGGCGTTTTTTTTTGTTAAAATCTCTAATATTAATCTTAATTTCCATAGATATACTTAGGTAAAAACACTTGTTACTTTAACAAGTGTTTTTACATAAGCATACCTATGGATACAAAGGCATTTAAAGAATATTATTAACTAACCAACCCCAAAATTTGAGTTTCATGGGAAATAATTCCCTAATTATTTGTAACTAGGGTAGTACTTCTCATGAATTCTCGATCACTTACTCTCAGCTCTACGCTGTTTCTCGCACATGGCTAAGAAGACAGAAGGAACTTGGGAACCTAGTGTTGAGACACTCCGTTCTATTTCCCACTTTCTGCTGAATAGGGCATTGCGTATTGAGTGGCAGAGTTCTGCCACGGCGATGAGTTCATCGCCGTGGTTTGCCATGTTACGAAAGCGAATAAATGAAAATATTAAACATTTAAATTGAAAATATTAAACATTTCATTTGCTCCAGTGGAGATCCAACCAACAACTTGTTGTGATTACAGTCACACGGTTGTGCCCTTGCGCTACGAATAAATTCACATGTCTTTTATTTTTTAGCTCATATTATTTGAAGGGAGCTTTTAATTTTTGATTGTATTTTAAACTTTATCACTAATTAATTTTTACTAATCACTTAAACTGATAGCATAATTCAAAAGCTTATTGTACCTTCTGAGATCATTTTGTTTTTTCCTGGTTCATTTTAAGAAGGTTAATTGAATTGAATGCGTAACCACATAAGCAAATTAAATAGGTACTAATATACTGTGCGGTGTTGTTATTAAAAATGTGAAAGCTTTCTAATTTATTTGCATTAAGTGAATTATTTAGCCAGCGCTCACAATAAAACCATTAATTACCATAAATTTGAGCTACGTTCGGTAACTGGTTTAGAGGCAGCCTGAAACAACAGGATGCCAGCAGTCTACAGCTCGCTTTTAATCAACTTGCGTTGTCATGTAAATATTTCAACGATAGTTTATACACTGTACGAACTCGGAAAAGGAATGTGCTTCATAAATATACTTAGGAAAGATAAAAAGGGTATATAAAAAGATAAAAATAATACTTTAGCAGCGTTTAGAGAAATGTTACAAAGCCATATGTAAATGCAGAAATTTCCATTAAGTTTTAATCGCGTAAAGCGTTTGAAATAAAGTTCCAAAAGAATCGAAATAATAATAACATACATATATATCACATATGAGTACAATGTAAAAAGAAACGAAAGAAAACAGAAAACGGATACTTATATAAATATTCATATCACACAAAATATTGAAACATTCTTTCAATTTTTTTTTTTTTTTATTGAAAAGACACGGCAAACGAGCGTACGGGTCACCTGATGGTAAGTGAGCACCGCCGCCCACGGCCCCGTGTAGCACCAGAGGAGCTACAGGAGCGTTGCCGGTCTGTAAGATGGATGGGCACCGGGGCCCGGCATTACCCAATGCGAAACGCAGTGACCAAAGCCACTACTTAACGCCGGTTTTAAATGCCGGGGGTGGTAACAATCCGGTCGAGCCTGCCCGTGCGTGTTGCCATTGCTGACAACGTGACTCTTCCACTCGTACTTTAGTCGCCTCTTACGACACCATCAGTACCAGGGTGACCCTATTCTAAGCCGGGATCACACAGCGATCAATGTCGATAGACGCAAAATCTATATATATAGCTTGTTCTATTAACATAAATATCTAGCAAAGTTATTGAATGGCCTGTATCTAATAAAAGAAATTTAAGCATCAGCTTTGCGTCTTAGAGGTATATTAAAAATAATGACCAATAATGTAAAAAATCTAGGTACGAAAATTATACATGATCGTTTAATATTTAGTATGAGTTGTAAAATAAGATTACTCGAAATATAATATGACAATGTCTCAAATCAGCGGAAAGTAGCACGCGATTCTTTCGCTGCTATATGCGGGGTTACAGCGTGAATCTAAAATTTATAATATACTGTTTAAGTAGATTTATTTCGTTAATTCTTATTAATTAAAATCGGCTTAAAGAAAAATCTATGATGTTTCTTTTTAATATTACAGTATTTTATATTTAAAATTTTAACGACTCTCTTTAAGATAAAACACTTTAATGCTTTATGCTTCTTATTTAGAGTGAGCAGTGAGCTATTGCCCCTGTTGGCCTCTACAGCATCACCAGACTTGGGGAGGCCAAGCTAAAAGAGCTCTGACCTTAGCTTTGTTACCGTGGAAGGTACCAGCAATAGAAAACACGGTGTCGCAAGGGCACCTCCTGTGAGACTCGGTACGCGACTTACGTACATCGTTTGTAGTTTTTGGACTTTGCTTCGCTAAGTCCGAGCTGGGCCTACTGAGTAGGGCTCTTGAAGTCCTTTTGGTTTTTTTATTGCGAGCTCCTCTCGCGCATAGACGTGACTGGGCCACAGAAAATCTAGGACCTCTTCTCCACTGGCAGGGACTGTGTGTGTAGTGTGTGAGTGTTTGCGACTGTGTGTAGCCCTACCTACATATTTTGGTTTGTTCTCTTTAGTGATTGGGTCAGCATCGTCGGTTTGCTTTTTGCTTAATAAGCTAGATAGCGTAAACACTTTTCGCTATCCACCTAAAAATAGTAAAAAATAAAAATACAATTAAATACCAATCGAAAGAAAATAAGGCGACGTAATATAATAATATTTAACCATTGAAGACATACGTTTTCAATGGCTAAAAGTGGGCTGATTATGATGTTTTTGCTATTAAACGCGGAATTCTAATAACTGGATTGATTGTACAGGCCTTGCCCAAACTGTGCTTTTAATGCTACTATATTCTCACAAGTAGAAAACAGTAAAAACAAGATTCAATAGATTTTTTATGGGTAAAAAATATGTTTAACAAATATTTTTGATTTTTTTTATTTTATACTGTACGTATAATGAACGGACTTTTGCTAATTTAATGGACTCATTCGGATCTTACTTTTTGTGTGGTCAAATATTTATATACATATTTAATTACATTTATACAATTTGTGTACCTGTATATTTTGTTTGTTTTTACTCAAAAAAAAAGACTCTGTTGTACGTTTTCTGTTTAAAGTTTTTGAGAAATAGCGTGCGTTAAGTGACAGAACTCAACGCCGCGCTATCTACAAAAGTGAGAAATGACCCACAACTATCGTATTTTTTATCGAAAAATCGCTGTCCGCTTCGATTATGTAAATTTATTTTTCCGATCGAATCCCAACGAACAATAGATGCTATTGTCATGTGTCAAAAGCAATAGCCAGATAGATAAGAATAGAGCTTCTAAGTACTTTGCGTTAAAATCTTATTGATATCTGAACAAATATTATCTACTGCAATAGTAAGTAATATACATAGAAAGAATGTGCACTGTGTTTTGTAAAGTAGTCTAATGTTTTGAATAATATGGGACAAGGGAAGAAATGTTAGGATAATCCCGGGTTTCACAAAGATCTGATCTTATCTAGTGTTCATTAATTTCTCAAGGATCTCCAGATCTAGCTTGACGTCCGTCTACGATTTAATTAATTCTTCCAATTAACTTTGGACGTTGCTGTGGATGCGAGTCGTCGGTTCACTATGAAACTTTAAATAGTTATATATTTGTACAGTTAATTTACAAATATTTTTCTTTTTATTAAATAAACATAAAATAATATATATATATATATATATATATATATATATATATATATATATATATATATATATATATATATATATATATATATATATATATATATATATATATATATATATATATATATATATATATA
>DWMZ01004490.1:0-11679 GCA_018249855.1 Eueides tales michaeli
TATTTATTTATACGGCTCTAAAATGTTATGTGAAACTATTAGATAAAGTTATGTTGATTGTATAGAAGTATTAGTAACAGCCATTTCTTAGTTGGACTTTTATAAAACTCCAATAGGACAAGAATTTCGGCATTTCGTGAGAATTACCCATATATATTTAATAATCTATCACAATAATAGAATTCGAGGAATTTCATGTTGAGTGGTGGAACTCAACGCCGTGCTTTGCCTTGTTACCATAGTGAAGAAATGAAAATATTAAATATTTCAATGTTTTCGAGTAAGGATCGACCCCACAACCTATCGTTGACAGTCACACGCTTGTGCCCCTGCGCCACGACATGCCTTAGAGATAGAAAGTGGGGAAAAGAACGAAGTGTCTTAACACTAGTTTCCCAAGTTCCCTTTGCCTATACTACCTCTGCCAGTTCTCATACAGCGTAAAGCTAAAAAAAGCAGAGAATAAAGAATTTTTTATTTTAAGCGTTAAATTAAATAAGCAAATATGGACAACTTACAAATCTTCCAATTTTTTAAAACACAAACCCAATGTATTATATGTATTCACATATAAGGTAGCTCATTCGTTCAATATTTGCGAGCATATCGCGGTTTACGACGCCCGGCTTTCCGGGTCACTGGTCCCATACTGTAGCTCTCGGGACATTTTGTCATATCTTAATACATGACACGAACAGACTATCGTGTATGTTTCTATTTGAGTTTCATTGTTTTATTATTAAGTATATTTCTCCTAAAACATATAAAACATCGAACTTTGCAAAATTTGAGCCTGTGTCTTATGCAAAAGGTCCAATATAAGAACGTATGGCTTATTTGGTCTAAGCCATACGTTCTTATATAGCTACGTGAAAGAAAGGATATTTTTCGTTCTTATATGTGAAATCACTTTCATTATGTTACAAATGTGACACAAACGCGATTGAAGCGAGGGTTTCCTAGCATTATTTTTTTTCAGCTTCACGGTATATTCCGTATGTAGCAAAGAAAACAGAGCTGGGGCTGGCTGGTAAGAAACTCCGCTATTGGCAGCGGAATGTCTTTATACTAGAACACTTAAAGACTTTCGTCCGATATTGTTCGCCGGATTCCTGAGACATTGCTTGATGAGGGGCGAAACTCAACACCGTGCTTTGCCTACGAGAATTTACTCAAGTCAGATCGCAGAAAAAAAAATTAAAAACATAAACAACTAACACGAAATACTTGTCTTACATGCGATGATCCAGGGTATCATTTTAGTAACACAATTCAAAGCAATAAGACGGCAAAGTAGACAAAATGAAAGTGCTGGCAAATAGTAAATCTCAAATTGACAGACTTTGTCGAATATCCTTGATCCTGGAGTCAAAGTCTCCATTCTCCGTCGAATTCAGCGTGAAGCCAAATGATTAACATTAAAGCAACGTCCGGTGTTGTGTTGCGTCGAATTCGGCTAAAAGTAGGGAAAGGGAAGATTTTAAATGAGGACGGAGAACCGTCCGATGCCGTTTTATTTCTTTGAATTTTGTTACTAAAAGGATACCTTAGATCATCTCATATAAAATAATGGCAGTAAACCGTCGCTTCAATCGCGTTTGTATCACATTTGTAACATAATGAAAGGGAAATTTCACATATAAAAACGAAAAATATCCTTTCTTTCACGTAGCTATATAAGAACGTATGGCTTAGACCAAATAAGCCATACGTTTTTATATTGGACCTTTTCCATAAGGCACAGGCTCAAATTTTGTAAAATTCAATGTTTTATATGTTTTAGAAAAAATATACTTAATAATAAAACAATGAAAGTCAAATAGAAACAAACACGATAGCCTGTTCGTGTCATGTATTAAGATATGACAAAACGTCCCGAGAGCTACAGTATGGGACCAGTGACCCGGAAAGCCGGGCGTCGTAAACCGCGATATGCTCGCAAATATTGAACGAATGAGCTACCTTATATGTGAATATATCTAATACATTGGGTTTGTGTTTTAAAAAATTGGAAGATTTGTAATTTGCCCATATTTGCTTATTTTATTTAACTAACTTTAAATTTATTTGTATGAGAACTGGCAGAGGTAGTATAGGCAAAGGGAACTTGGGAAGCTAGTGTTAAGACACTTCGTTCTATTCCCCACTTTCCATCTCTAAAGTATGTCGTGGCGCAGGGGCACAAACGTATGACTGTCAACGATAGGTTGTGGGGTCGATCCCCAATCGAAAACATTTAAATATTTAATATTTTCATTTCTACACTGTTGTAACAAGATAAAGCGTGGCGTTGAGTTCCACCACTCAACATGAAATTCCTCGAATTCTATTATTATATGCGGATACGGGTTCGAAGGATATCTAGTATCAAGATCAACGGATATAAAGAAAGGATTCAAAAAATCCAAAAGAATTCAATAACTTTCCATTATTAGAAGTAAATAGAACTACCTTTATTCAGGGTTCATTAAATTTTTTGAAACATTTAATGTCGTTTCGATTTAAAAAAAAGTCATATAAATTAAAATAAGCATTTTTTTTAATGGAAAAAACAAAGGAAGAAAACGTGCGGGACGGGAGCTACAGATGCGTATCCGACCTTTAAAGTGAGGTAGATACTCTTTTTGAAGGTATCCATGTCGCATACACCCGGAAACACTGCGACAAGTAGATTATTCCCTAGTTGCTCGTAGAATTAAATTTCAACGGAACCGCTCAATAGTAGAACGCCGCATATCTAGCTTTTGAAAACCATCCTCGACGTATCATTACTTCAAAATTTTAATCAGAAAGTGGTTATTTTCATGCAGTTTTGATTTTTTATTCCATTTCTATGTTGGCCACCATAAAAGTTTTTTGGTATAATATTACTTTCACATAAAATTAAAATAAAAAAGCTAAAAGATCCGCAAATAATGTCACTACGGATACGAATACGGAGATGGATCTTTCTTCTTCTTCAAATATGAGCGGATACGGATACGGATGTCTAACATCAGTAGTAAATATAACTGCCGTAAAGATAGGCAGATCATACAAAAAATTGTGCTGAAAAACAGAATTTGAAGCTTTCAAGACAAAAAACAGCAACTTCCCAAAGCAATATCCTACTAACCTACTTTCACTATGAAATTATTCAAGAACTAAATAGTTAGCCAGCACTAAAAGTTTCTTTATATAAAACGAGTACACGGTGCCAATAGAACAATAGTCTTTCTAAAGTCTAAACTGCTGTAGATATAGTAATGTACTACACTACTGTAGTGAAGTGTTGTGAGAGTGGGATAATTGAAGTAGTTTTTAAATTTTATATCATACTACCAGCCTTTATTCCTTTGTAAATGAGATTAAGTTGTGAATAATAGCGTCCGACTGTAAACGATGGTTGTAGAATCAATCCCCAGTTGACAAAATAAAATATTTTCATTTACTTAGACTGACAAGTCATGATTTTCTGCTTTCACACCGTATACTCGTACAGCTAAATAGTAGAGTTTCTTACTCTATCTGGAAATGTTGAAACCTATTATTAAGACATTCCAATCTCATTAAGACACCATATTTTTTACTTACCCACTTAATATGCTAAAGACTCTCCGTTCCATTTCCGTTCCGTACATTTGAGACATTGCATGTTGAGTGGAGAAACTCAACGCCGCGGTTTGCCTTGTTGCCAAAGTTAAGAAATGAAAACATTAAATATTTAAATTGAAAATATTAAATTTTTCATTTCCTCGAGTGGAATCGAGCCCACAACCTGTCGGTAACAGTCTCACGCTTGTGCCGCTGCGCCACAACAGACCTCATTAGGATAGCTAGGATAATTAATTATTTGATTAATTCATTATTATTTTGATTACACGTGTGGTTAAGACTTAATTATATTTGTATGTAGCTGTGCTATATAATTTATATTAAGTATTTTAGTGATTTGCTATATGGGAAAATAGTCAAGGTGTATTGGTAAATCTGTGGTCGCAAGTTCCAGGCACTGCTCAAAGCTTCACATCATTAAAAGACAGAAGGTAACACTATACCGGCTTTGCGTTTCTGATGTCTGTCCGATACTCTCTTCTTTTATTTTTTTTGACATGTACATTTTTTTCAACTGTGCTCTATATCCTAAAAGGTAGCAGAAAAACTTAGGCAATTACTATGATTATTAAAAACCTACTAATGTTAAATCACTTTTAAATCACACTTTCCGCCGAGTTGGAGGCATTGCGTGTTGTTTGGCGGAACTCAACGCCGCGCTTTGCATTGTTTATCAAAGAGAAAAAATCAAAAAACTCTTGAGTAGGAATCGAATCCACAATCTATAGCGCTTAGTCTCAAGATTGCGCCTTTGCGCGACAGAACTCTTCTATCGTCTATATAAATTACCAAACAAACAAAGTTATATCAGAGCAAGTAATAACTGACGCTACAGAATACTAAACACCGTCTGAAATTCATCTTGAAACATTTCCAATTCCCTTTATTACAGCATTTTCATCGGAAAGCTATCAACTTTTTATTTTTCAAGTATTATGAAATTGAATCAAAAACTTTAAGTAGCATAAGAATGAGTACTTTGTATGGAAGCCAAGTAGTTTGACTGTACTTTAGTCTACCGTGAACTATGTATTAAATATGGTGGAGAAAAATAAATAAGTCAATTAAAAAAAAATTGAGACTTGTCGTGGCGCAGCGGCACAAGTGTGTGACTGTAACCGACAGGTTCTGAGTTCGATCCCCAGTCGAGGGAGTGAAATATTTAATATTTTAAATTTAAATATTTAATGTTTCATTACTTCGTTCTGGTAATAAGGCAAAGCTCGGCGTTGAGTTCCGCCACTCAACACGCAATGCCTCAAATTCGTCGGAAAGTGGGGAATGGAGTGTCTTAACACTAGGTTCCCGGGTTGCCTCTGCCTACCCTGCCTCGTGCGGGATACAGCGTAAAGCTAAAAAAAATAATAATTGCAAAGTGAAATTTAAAATCGCGTCTCTTGAAGGTCGTTCAAGAATCGCGTGTTCAAATCCTGCTACCTTCATTTTTTATGAATATTTAAATTCGGAATTAAATTTGAACGTGTTAAATTTGAAAAAAAATCTCTTGGAAATGAAAATTGTCATAACTTTTCTATAAAGTAATTTTCTTTCCCAAATTCTTACTCGACTTACACTTGCTTTGCATCCCCATATAAAAGTGTAGACGAAAAAATTGTTATGACGCTGAGATGGCAAGATGAGAGGCGGAATTTAACGCCGCGTTTTGTTTTATTAGCAGAAAGAAGAAATGAAAATATTAAATATTTCATTTCCTCGAAAGGGTATCGAACCCACAACCTATCGCCTTTATAGAGGCATGCTTGTGCCCCTGCGCCATGACTGGTCTCAGAAGATTCTCAGTAATATATTATTGACAAGGAATTATGGTTACATTTTATATGGGAAATTGGAAACGCTAGCTGGGTATTGGAGTTTGTAATGCTATCCTTAATTTATTTTCCTTATATAAGATTGCTTGCGGATTCCTTCGAATTGTCCGGATCTTCTAAAAGAGGTTTTACCGATATATTTTATTCTTATACTTTATATGTGCTTCTTAGCTATGTCAAATAAATTAAAACTTTTCAAGGCTCTGTTACTGTCCACGTGTTGGTTGTGGGTTGGATTCCCGGTAGGAGTAATAAATTTAATTGCTTACCTTCGTGCCGATTTTTGAGACGAAGTGTAACGCTGACTTAGAAAATTGGGTGGAAAATGGGAATTATTAAGACATAACACTAACTATGTTATCCTACTATTGGTTTTCCTCTCATTTTTTTTAGCTTCACGTTGTATCCTGTTCATTACAGGAAAGGTAGAGGGAACCTTAGAACCTAGTATTAAAAGACATTATATATATATATATTTTTTTTTATTTCTTTCTTAAAGTTTCTTTTCCCCTCTCTCTCTAGGAGATCGAACTTGGTGGTAACTTCTGCAACTTAACGCACAAGGACTTGGTAATTGGGCAGGAAATGGAACAGCGTGTCTTATTCTAGATTCCCTCTGGTTACCTATGAGGAAAAAAGCATAAAGCTTTCAATATTTAGTTATACTATCAATATAAAATTTTATACCCTCCCATTCCATATACTTATCTAATATACATTCAAATAAAAATGTCAGAAGTCAATTTGTTCATACTTTATTGGTTTATAAGTCGCGAATAAATTGGTCTTTTATAAGTAATAGCACAGGTCTTATACGTATATGTGAGGATGCTGGGTAGTAATAAAAATTGTTATAATCTTATCCGGGATGCGTTACGTACGAGGCTCTATCTCCTGTGCTTGTACAAGATGAAGGATATTTTTTACCTTTACATATTTACCGGGAGAATATATTGTTAAGACATCCATGTATATAAAGATTTCAGCAGAAATTGGAGAACGCGAACGAATAATCTTAATAGAAAACGGAGTATCTTTAAACAAGGTTCCCATGTTCCCTTTAGCTACCCTGCTATATGCGGGATACGATGTGAAGCTACAAAAATGTATATAAAACTCGGTTACTAAGATATTGACGGACAATGTACAGGCGAAGCTATTGGAAACATCGAGGCAGATTAGGGTGTTGAAGTAAACAATAAAAGTTCAATATTTCACACAAATTTCTTTCAACTTATCGTAACCGAAAAACAAGACAACAAGTAAATTATAACCAAAAATACACACCTGAGAAAAATTAAAACGACAAAGGCGCCCTTGTATACTAGTTACCAGCTTCCTTGCCCCAGAATATCCGTAGTATGTACATATACAGGAAATTCGAGTCCCCGTTTATCGGACGCATCGGCAATCCGCGATCGAGGCAAGATTGTGTGAAGAAAAACATATAGCCAATGGAAGTATTACCGCATATTGAAAATGGTTGGTGGAAAATAAGCTTTCTGATATTGCAATATCACAAGTTCGTACCATTATAGGAGACTTTGTGTGGGTTTGTTGATATTGTCTTCTGATAGAACTATGTTTAGAATAAATTTTAATAATTATTTACTTTAGTTTTTATGTATATAGTTTGAAGGTAATGAGAACTCATTAGATTTACATAATAGTAATATGAAAGAGGGACCTACTGGTTAGATCGGAGGATTTGAACCCTAGGTTCCCCACTCGGCATTAATTTTAGCATTAATCGACTAAACTCTATTCTGTGACTTTTAGTGTCACCAGAGTAATTGTTTGTGAAAAATATATATATCTGGTCAAGAATTGAAACTATAATCGTCAAGTTTATAATTATACAATACCACGTCGATAAAATTGATGACGATCATCAATTTTATGGTTATATGTTATAGAATTTGGAATCCTAGTGTTAAGAGATTCCGTTCTCATTAAGACTATTTCTTTCCCCACTGTCCGTCGAATTTAAGGCATTGTATGTGGAGCTCAACGCCGTATTTTGTATTTTTACCAAAACCCAAGTGGGGATCGCACCCACAACCTACCGCGGTTAAAACAGCACGCTTGTGCCTCGATATAAATTTTATATTTAAACCATAATAATACAAAATGTATTCAACTTTGTTTCTTAATTCGATTGTTATACAAAAAGGTTTCCTCTTTTTTTCCTATTAAATTTCAAAAAAACGTAAAATCAAAAGAAAAATTATAAACGTTTGAAAGTTTATTGAGGTAGTTGACACGCCGCTTGTAGCCCCCACTTTTGTGGGTTCGACTCATGGGAATATGAATTATTTTAATTTCTTCATTCTGGTAACAAGGCAAAGAGCGACATTGAGATTCACCACACAACGTACACACAATGACAATGTCTAAAAAAATTGACAGATGCTGGAAACAGCATGTCTTAAAAATATCTTAATAAATGAATATTATCATATTCTCCTCTTATTTTGCCTTTTAAGATAAAAAAAAATATTTTAATAAAACAGATCATCTTAATCATGAGGGAGAAAGAAAAGTAATTACATTACGAATAAACAAGGCTTACAAAATTATTCGCAAATATTTTTTCCGTTTCTCATTAAATATAATGTGTATTGTTCTTCTATAAAGCCAAGTTTTCACTACCACAAACTTGAGGAAAAACCGCAGGTTACAGATTTTATAAAAAGTATGTGAAAAATATTACTACAACAATCTACAGGTTCATATAGGTACTTTATATGTTTATATGTAAACATATATTAATATGATGTAAACATATATGCATAATATATGTTTTTTTCCGACAAACTCATATTTTATATATTTTAAATTAGCAATTTTACACTTCAAATTATTTCTCCATCAAAACAAATCAATTTCTTTTTCATCAAATTAATAATTATGCACTTCAAATCCTTCATTTGATATGTAATTTTATCCCGCACGAGGCAGGGTAGGTAGAGGGAACCCGGGAACCTAGTGTTAAGACACTCCGTTCCCCACTTTCCGGCGAATTTGAGGCATTGCGTGTTGAGTGACGAAACTCAACGACGCGCTTTGCCTTATTACCAGAACGAAGAAATGAAATATTTAGTATTTAAACTGAAAATACTAAATGTTTCATATCCTCGACTGGGGACCGAACTCAGAACCTGTCGGTTACAGTCACACGTTTGTGCCGCTGCGCCACGACAGACCAGGATATGTAAATCAAATTAAAAAAATGATTTTTCAAATTACTTAAGGTGAGAACCGGACAAAAAATGATGTTAAGTGAAAACCGGACTTAACTGACTAAAATTTAAAAACTAATATTACTTTGTTCTAAGATCAGATTCATCTTATACTACAATAACCACTCCATCAAAAAGTTGCCAAGACATCCAGTATCCTAATTTAACTTGTACCAAGCATAACTCCCAAGACCAGACCGTCTATAATTTTCCGTAATGAAATCGAAGAAGTAGAACCTGGAGCCTGAACTAATTACTATAATTTCTAAGCCACTTGCGGGTCAAAGCATTTCCGGCGGCTGTTAAATATTTCTTAATGACCGCCGCTCGTTAAGAGGAAAGGTTTTGGCTATTCTTGAAAATTAACAGTTACACTAGCCCCGCGACCAGCTTTACTTGAGCTCCTTTTCTACCGTATTCCAGCAAAAATATAGAGGAAACGAAAATTTTTATGGAATTGGCGTAGACCTCTTTACGTTGGACAATGGTTTTGCGGTGCCGTATAAAGTTTTATGCATTTGAAATGGCCCGAAAATTGCTCATTTCACGTTTTCGAAGCGACAAACACCAGTTCGGTTATATCCCGGTCTAGAGATCTTGATTACGGCTGATGTAGTGTCATTGTTATTGCTGAAGTTAACCGCGTGCTGGTGGAGTGAGAATGTCTGATTGAGTGTGGGAGATGGGTGTTCAAATCCGATTTGCAGAGATAGTTACTGTAGATCATCTGGTAGTGACTGAGTCACTGAAGGCCGCGAGAGTCACTGAAAGTGACGGTCTCTGGCATAAGAGTGTAAGCCCGAGGGTTTTATCTGAATGAAGTTAGATGAGGTCTGTCATGGCGCAGCGGCACAAGCGTGTGGCTGTAACCGACAGGTTCTGGGTTCGATCCCCAGTCAAGAAAATGAAATATTTAATATTTTCAATTTAAATATTTAATGTTTCATTTCTTCGCTCTGGTAATAAGGCAAAAACGCAGCGTTGAGTTCCGTCACTCAACACGCGATGCCTTAAATTCGGCAGAAAGTGGGGAACGGAAGTGGAACGGAGTGTCTTAACACTAGGTTCCCGGGTTCCCTCTGCCTACCCTGGCTTGTGCGGGATATATCATGAAGCTGAAAAAAAAACAAAGTTACTGTAGATAACGCTTTTACAAATAGTACAGTTGAGTTTCGCAGTTTCCAATATGTCTTTTTCCAGACCAAGGATGTCAAAATAGTTAATTTCAATAAGTAGACATCAAACCCACAACCGTCGCATATATACTTACATATTTAAATATACGGTAACTTTTTTAGCTTTTCGCTATATTATGCACGTATCAGATAGGCAGAGAGAACCTGGGAACCTACTGTTAAGAGACTTCCCGTTAAGATAAATCCAGTGAAATATGTCAATATTGTGCGTTGAGAAAATATTAAATATTTAATTTCCTAGAGTAGCCCAAGTAGTCCGAGCCCCTTACCTGTCGCGTTTTCAGTCACACGTTTGTGCCCCTGCATCACTATTCCCTTATGAACTTAAAGTTAAATAATTATAATAGAGATATTATTAATTCAAAACCAAAGCTCATATGATGGGATTTTATTACGGACAAATTATTGGATCATCAAATATTATTGAATTCTAAAACTATAAACATTATTCTAATTTTGATATTCTGGTTTATGTTCGCGGATGGTGGAATGAGATGTTTAATATTAATAGGCCATTTAGGTTTACGATAACAGTTTTGTTATATGGTTTCACTGTAACCACGACGGTCTTGGGTTTAGTTCTCATTTAAGGGTACATGTTTTTTTTAACTGGTTTTGATATAAAAATAAGCGGCGTTAAGTTCCGCTAGTTGATATGAAATTATTCGAATATTTAGAGGAAAGCGGAAAACAGTTTATGTTAGCATTAGGATTCCGTCGTGTACTTAGCTATATAGCTATTAAAACGTGATACTATAATTATATAGTGATTAATTATTTTGTTAGCATTTTCTTTATCATTTTTTTTTAAATTCATCCTGTATTTCATATATGGCAAAGTAGGTACATGCAACTGGGAACCATATTAATTATGAGACTCCATTCCCTTTAATATACATCCACTTTCCGCTGAATTTGTGGCATGTTAGGAGGCGGAACTCAACACCGTGCTTTGTCTTAATACCAGAGTGAGGAAATGACAATATTAAATAATCAATTTCCTTGAGAGGGAACTGAACTCACAACCTACCACGTTAACAGCCACATGCTTGTGCTTGTACGCCATGACAAACCTCAACTTAGAAGACTTCTATATTATAATTTTACTCAGTAGTTTGAAAATCTATTAAACCAAATATAACTGCACAGAATTTGAGAGTTTTCAGTTAAAAAATATTTTACATTTTCAATTTGTAACAGATAGGTAAAATAAAACACGAACTAAGTTACAGGTTTTCATATATCTTTTAACCATCGATTTTGTCACGTAAATATTAAACATGGCATACATTGTGGTTTCCTTTTATTTTGTCCGTTCATTCGTTCCGTATTTCCACTAAAACTACAAGTTACTTAGACTAAACTGGACTTCAACATGACGATACAGAGTGAATCAGATAAGTTAAACATCGCACGATAGTACATTTATTTTAAGGCCGTACTGGCACTGTTAAATTGAAAAGCGACGGTGTGAATTCCATCCCGACTCAGTCGAAGAGGTATATTAATTTCCTCGCTGTGCTTGATAAAACGCGGCGTTGAGTTCCACCAGTCATCCGCAATTTCTGGAATATTAGACGGTGCGTCGTGCGGTGCGGTAGCAGAGTAAGTTTACCCGCTATAAGTATAGACTTATAATAAATCTGTTATTGATAAGATATTTTTAATATCTCTTAGGGGACATTTATGTAATGGAGCCCAATATAGTCATTTTATTATTTTTTTTATCTCATATATATATATATATATATATATATATATATATATATGAAATAAAAAAAAAAATATATATATATATATATATATATATATATATAT
>DWMZ01004491.1:0-11678 GCA_018249855.1 Eueides tales michaeli
ATGTAGTGTTTACAAATATATACGTTTCTCAGTTTTCCCAATTTCTGAGTCTACTAGAGTGGATAGATGGCGGTTGCAGTCTATAACTATCCCATGTAGATAATTTGTGTGTTGCTTTAATATTTACAAAAAGATAAAAAGAGGCCTGTCGAGGCGGGTTCAGGGGCATGTGACTTTAAGCAAGACGGTTTGTGGGTTTGATTTCCCCACTCGAGGAATTGAAGATTATTCTTTTTAACTTCCTAGCTCTGGTCACAAGGCAAAGCGCAGCGTTGAGTTGCGCCAATCAACACACAATGCCTCAAATTCTACGGAAAGTGACGAACGGAACAGAGTATCTTAAAACTAAGTACCCAAGTTCCCTCTACCTACCCCACTATGCGTGAGATACAGTGTAAAGCTAATAATTCATATTTTTGGACTCATACCCTTTGATTATATTCATTTGTACCGTAATGAGAGTGATTTGCCTACTTATAATATTGTTTGAATAAATGTATGTACGTAATAAATCTGCGTATGTTAAAATGAAATTGCTTAGACTCACATTTTCTTGTAGTCTGATTAAAAGAAAGCGTGATATTGTGATTTAATATAACGCTCTTTCCTAAATTTGCAAAATATACATAATGAACAATATAAAAAACCACTGTACGTTGAATAAATAGTCGCCTGCTTAAATTGTAATATTTTATTTATTAATCTCAATTACTTTCGTGAAAATATAAAATTTCTAAATGAAAGAAATTTTGTAGCAATTTTGTCGAGATCTATGTACTTTTTTATTTGCTAAGTGATTGAAAAAATAAACGCTAAAAGCTCAGGGAAAGGTATTACATTAATAAACGTTCCCTATAAGATTTTCTTGATACGTGTTTCATGTACAGACAGTGATCAGTTACAAATTTATTATAATTATAGGTAAACCAAAATAGTGTTATATCTTTATATGTATATCTTCAGAAGTATTGGAAAAGTTTTAATTTTTTTTTGTTGTTGGGCGTGTACATATAATCATATAAACGTGTACAATGGCAACGATCCATGGAAATAACTAAGCTATCTGCACATATTATCACGTTTTTTTTAGCTTCACGCTGCTTCCCACAGATGGTAGGCAGAAGGAAGTTGGGAACCTAGTGTTAACACACTCCGTTTCTTACACCACTTTCCGCCATATGTGAGACATTGCGTGTTGAGTGGTGGAACTCAACGCCCTGCGCTTTTCCTTATAACCATAAAATATTGAATATTTCACTTCTTCGGGTAAGGATCTAACCCACAACCTATCGTTTACAGTCACACACTCGTGCCCCTGCGCCGCGGAAAGCCTTAGGCTTTTTAGTAATAATTAGTATAAATAATACACTTTCACTTTATAGAAGCGGGTATCGTCGGCCCTTACGGGCGCTAGGCCCGCGAGTCTTACTACGCGACGCGATATTTTGAAACTGTAATATTTTCTAAAGTATCTGTTTTTTCACGGGCTGTGGAAGGCAATTTTCACCTATATAGAACGTATTTAAATTTCTTGCTTTCTTTCTTTCAGCTTCAGGCTGTATTCCGCACACGACATGAGCAGAGGGAACTTGGGAACCTAGTGTTAGGACACTCTGTTCCACTTCCGTTCCCCACTTTCCGCCGAAATTGAGGCATTGCGTGTTGAGTGGCGGAACTCAACGCCGCTTTTTACCTTTTTACCAGAGCGAAGAAATGAAAACATTAAATATTTAATTAGAAAATATTAAATATTTCATTTTCTCGAGTGGGGATCGAGAGCCCACAACCTGTCGGTTACAGTCACACGCTTGTGCCGCTGCGCAACGACAGGTGTCACGTATTTAAATGTATAAGAAATATTACTATATTAGTTAAAAATAAGTAATATTTTATACAGCTCTCGTTCTTATCGTTTATTTAGGAAGTTGTTTCTTAATTTTGTTTTTCTTAGCTTGACCAACTTCAAAGATAACATTTGGTCATCATATCAATAGGATTGACATCATCCTAGTTAGATCATAATGGGACTAATGGAAATTGGTCCACAGCGTATAAAATAAAAAGACATAAAAAATAGATAGTGAATTTAGAATTTCTTTTCTAAAAGAAGAAGTTAATTAAAAATATAAGTGAAAAACGACAAAACAGCCATTCGTGGTATTAAATTGTAAGTGCTAACGACGCAGTGACAAGAATCGAATGGTATGCTAAATTTTTCTATTACGTTGAAGATTTTATCTTTTATGATTAATGCTGAACGTTGCATGAAAATAATTTTATTTTTAGTAAATCCGAAATTATGCCTTAGATAATAAAGTATCTAAGCTTTTACGGTCGTTTATATCCTAAACATCAGTCACTTCTTTCTTTGATTTCCAATTATACAATATGCTGTGTAACTGAAGTTAATGCTACACTATATTTAGTAAAAGCTTATTATATATGATTATTTATTTAATATATAATAGGCATCCATATTATAATTACATTTTTACCAAATATTACGTCACAGTGAAATACCGCTGCTAATGCCGCGGTTGATTCTATAAGATATTTTTATAATCATATACTCGTATAATAATTATTATTTATTTCAAAATATTTAATTATTATATTTTTTTATAAAATAATAATTCTTAATATTATAAAATATTTATCTGTGTATATGTTTTTGTGTGATTATTTAAAGTTATTTATATTTTAATTCAAAAATTATATGTACAGTATAAGATTTTCACTGAAACGTAGAGGTGGTTGTGAAGCGACGTAAAGACTGCTTCTGTCCCTGAATACCTGCGGTATCTGGATTTATGCAGGTTCGTTTGACATTTTTTAACGAGGAAATAAAATACTACAGGAGTTAAATACCGTTTTGTTAAATGCCCTTATGACAGTATAGATACTAAAATAAACAATCAATTTTAAATACTTTTAAAAAAAATTAAAAATTTATATTTGTAAAGCTCAAGGAGTTAAAGCCGCGCGGGGGTCACTAGTTTAATATGGATTAGACAATAAGGCCAAAACAAAAAAAAAGACATTGAAGTATCATTTCTGAGATAAATATAGAACGTGCGTGATAATAAATGAATGAGTTACAATAAGACAAACTGATGATAAATATATATGTTAAAAGTTCAGGGTTGTATTATAAATAATATATATATATATATATATATATATATATATATATATATATATATATATATATATATATATATATATATATATATATATATATATATATATATATATATGAATTCGCCCTAACGACTGTCCAATTTAAGCACTTTCTGGAACAAAAATGTGGAAAAAGCTCGGAAAAACATTTTTTTTTTCTCATTTTTAAAAATTATGAGCTTTTCAGAGCAAAAAACATGATCCTTTAATTTTTTCAAAAATTCGATCAAGTGAAACAAAAAAACGGCTAGCTGGATTAATTTGATTCTTTGTAGGGTTTTTGTGGAAATATTGAACTGTAAAAGGCACACTTAACATTAGTGGTTTCCTCAATATTTTCGATCCAGCGCTTGATTTTCCCAAAAACCACCAAAAGCCCTTTTTTTGTTGCATTTTCAAATTCATGTGACAATAAGAAAAAAATTTTTTTTTTCGAAAAAGCAATGGACAGTCGTTAAGGGGAATTCATTCAAGTTCTTGAAACCCATCTTTGACTTTCTGTACAATCATTGGTTGCTGAGATATCGATAATCAAAGACAAAAAGATCCTTTTCCATTTGAAGACCGATATCTCAGCGAGGAGTGGACGTATCAGGGTGTTTAAAAAAAAAATTAAAGCTTAATAAACAAAGTATCCGATCCTTATGGTGGTTAAGCTAAAAAAAAATTTTTCCACGCCCGTAGACCAAAAAAAAAACTAAAAAAAATTTTAAAAATTCTTTGTTGCTGGTTTTTCTACGATTACTCAGAAACTGCGGAGGCTACAACATTTTGAAGTTCTAATCCAAAAACTAGACACTTGGAGCTACAATTTCCTTTTTTTTTATTTCCTGTACGACCATTTCTCTCAAAGTTACGGCTTGTTGAAAACTACCGAAAAATTTGGATTTTGTTTTGATCCCTTAATTTTTTCCAGTAGTGTATATTAGAGAAAATTAGTTATTTTTATTTAATCGCTCTGGTACAAAGGCAAGCCATGGCGTTGAGTTCCGTCACACGGTTTGCAAGGTTTACAAATGAGAACGGAGTGTCATACTAGATTCCTTCTACTTGTCCTACATACAAACAAAACAAAACATAACAAAAAAAATACTAATAATTAACGTATGTAAAATTGTGTATACAAACACACCTATTCTATTAACAGGTATATATATTAACGTTTAATTAACCTTAATTAATATGCTTATATACGTATTTTTAAAATGAATAATGTATATTTTTCTTTATTTAATTTAATATTTATAGAATATATACAGAATATACTATTAAGAAAATTTCTTTTATCAATTTCATATTATATTTCTACATAAGCAGGTGATTCTTTATACGATCAAAACAAACAAGAATGTACAGTTTTGTCAATTTATAAAAATTAATTATTTTTTTGATAAAATCTATTGTTTTCATAAGCTAATTATACTGAAACGTAGATGTGTTTTGTCCTTGAATAACTGCGGTTCTTGATACCGCATTTATGCAGGTTCGTTTTTCATTTTTTTTGCGACCAAACAAAATCCTACAAGAGTTAAATATCGTTTATTAAGAACTAGAATACGGACCTATTACAATATAGATACTAAAATAAACAATCAATGTTAACTAAATACTATTAAATAATTTAAAAAAAAATATTAGTAAAGCTCAAGCAAGCAAAACCGCGCGCGGGCAGCTATTTAGAAATGGATTAGACAATCAGGCCAATAGGCAAAAAAAATTAAAAAAAAAAATTTTTTTTTGATAAAATCTGTTATTTTCATAACTCCATGTGCTTAATCATTTATGGCAAAAATCACGTCCACAGTCCAATTTTATTTTCAACTCCATATCTAGCACTCGATAGTGATAAAAGGGTTTATATTAAAATTTCTTATCAACGGGATATATTAATTTACTTATTATATTAATTGAGTGACAAATATATCTTATCTGAGCCGATAAGTACCTATTGTACCTATCGTACCGAAATTCGTTCAGCAGTTATCGATAGTGGCACGATGTGCTAACACGGCTTATTAAATATTTTTTTGTATATATAAAAGTTATTTACTTAGAATTGTATATATATATTTTTTAATTTATATTTGGTTAAAGGGTTGATCCTTATTTACCTCCCGCGCCAGTGTTTTGGGAGCATTTCGAGTGGATGCACGTATATCGCGCAACGGTATTTTACGCGAGTGTAAAGTTATATTGAATAGTTACTTTGTGTGTTTATTTATGATTTTTGTTTGCGTTTGGGCTTGGATATATTGATTATGGTAAGCTATACGTATATTATAAGTATATTTTAAATAGAAAACCTAAAATTTTGTTTAAAATTTTAGAATATATCATATTGTTTTTAATTTATTCTGGAAAATAAAGTACATAAAATTTATTTTAACAATAAAAAAACATTTTTATTTGTGCAAATGCATTCATTTTATTCTGAAAATGAGAAAAAGTTAGTATTTTACGCTGCAGCCTCCGTTTCCATTAAGACTCCACTTTTCTCTGATTCTGGTTGGCGTTGAGTGTTGACTGACGGAACTCAACACCGCGCTTGCCATGACAAATGTAATTAAATTTAGAAATATATATTTTTATTGCTTTAAAATTAAAAATAAAAACAAACCGAGGTATATCTCACATTCATCCAAAGAATTATTAACTGACTTTTTGATACAATGACACTGTGACACTACATTTTTTTTTAAATTAAGTTAGATATATCAATTGGTTATGTGTAAAATTAATTTACGTTAATAATTTCACGTGATAATGTTATAAGCGTTGCATCAAATTCTTTAATTCTTATATTACTCTTTACTTATCGAAGTATGTCGTCGCGCAGCATATTACTGTAAACGGTAGGTTGTGGATTTGATCCTCACTCGAATAAATTAAATATTTAATATTTTTATTTTTTTGTGTTGCGGTGTTGATTTCCTCTCAACACGTAAAGCCTCATTTTCGGCGAGAAGTGGGAAACACTAGTCTCAAGTTTTTTCTGCCTACCCAGCCATGTGCGGAATTTAATGTGAAGTTGAAAAACAAAATTAAAAAGTGAATTATCATTATTTTGTATAATATAAAGAAAAATATACATTTATTGGTACCCGATAAATGCAAATATTTTTTTATTTAAACTAAATTAATTACTATTAATATATTTTTATTGTACACGCTTAGGCCGATCAGAACTGTTTCTCGATGTTTGAGACGATCTCTCGTTAATAAAAAAGAACTGATAGTTCTTGAGATTTTTAAAATACTTGTATTCCTAATCGTTTGGCGAACATTCTATCCTAAAATCTAAATAATATATTTTTCTTCTCATATTATATGTGTAACTGACTTAAGAATTACGTGCGTATTACCCATTTCATAGAACTTTTAATATTCAAAAATACGTTTAGTTTTAAATTGTATTAAGTGATATTATATTATCATACTCATATTATAAACGTCATTACTCTAAAGTCCAGCTCGAGTCGAACAAACTCGCCATGGCATAAGACGAAAAAAAGGCAGATAGAGAGAATTTAATGTCAAGAAGATAACAGAACGGGATGGTCTGGCCTCGATACCTTTTAGACTTCATATTTTTTGTGTTATTTTTTAAACCTAGGTCTGAGATGATTTACTACTGAAAATATATTAAATTGAATTCATTGGTTAAAAATTCACCTTCAGCAAAAAAATTGACAATGAAATACCTCCTATAATTTTCGCTTATAATTGTCATAATTCAGTTTCAAGCACGAAATTCCAGGGACATTTTTATTAAATTCCGAAGTCCTGAATTAATGAATAAAATTTGTAGTTAAAAACTGTTTAAAGTGCAAAATTAAATATCGCTACTACTCTACATGCTATGGCTTGATTCTAATGGAATAACAGAGTGTCTTGACACTATTTTCGATCTGTTTACTCTATATGGAACTGAAAAAAAAATATGTTAGAGCGTTTGGACGATTTCCAAGAGGTGCTGGTTCAAATCCCCGCTTGGGACATAGTGCAAATTGTATTAAGTACTAAAAACCTTTAAACCTTTTAGGCTTTATAACGAGAAATATTTTATATTTTTCCTTCGTAATACGTTCAATACACGTACTGTTACCACTCTATATACCTCTTGTATTGATTGATATTACAGAACTATTTAGATGATCTTAGTATAAAATAGTGACAAAAAAATTTGTTCCAATTCTTATTAAAATATGTAAAATAATATTTAAAATTGCGATTTCCCCTTTTTTTTTATAATTATTAAAATTAAACGGTATTTTAAATACCTAAACTATATTCTTATATAGTTCAACTATCTTCTTATGTAATTCCTTGATTTCTTGAAAATACTTCTCTAACCATTCATCCATTTTGTTGTTCGTTTGATAATTTGTTTGGGATAATTGTTTTGTAATTATCACGACAATTGAACAGATCACGAAACTGAACGTTTTTTCAGATCTGAAGCAAAACATAGACATCACCATTTAATGTCGTTTCTCTTTGAAGCTATAATTGAATTATTGAGTGATTGGTCTCTAAATAATTATTAATTTGTTAAAAAGTAAATCCGATCTGCACGCGCCAGTGGTTTTAATTAAAAAGAGAAGTTGAAATGTTCATTTTCTCAATAAAATAATACGTTTGATAAAATCTTGAATAGACCTGTCATAATTATAATGAAATGGTTTGTTATTAAAACTTTTGAAATAATTTTGATGACAGACGTCATAAGAAAGATATGAAGATAAAGAGTCCCTGAAGCTTGTTTAAATAAGTTTATTGGCTGAAACCGTTAAATATTAAATATTCTCTTTTCTTCGCTCTGGTAAAATAAAGGTATTGGCAAAGCGGAGTGTTTAGATTTTTTTTTTTCGATTAAGTAAGAGAAAATCTATTTTTTTGATTATAATTTATTAAAATTTAATTTTATTTTGTGAAAAGTTAGATATTTTATGATTTTAAGGCATTATTTAATTATAAAATAAAAAAAATTGTAAATTGGATTTATTACTATTACGAATTGGAATTAAACTTCGAATAACTTTTATAGGAGTCAACCTAACAACAAAAACTTTTTGTTTTTACTCGACAGTTATCCATACGTATAAAAAATCCAAAGAAAATAAAAAAATATTCCTGTGTAATATTTTAAAAGGGTAATCAAAAATTACAAATCGCCAGTTTTTTACACTGTACTTACAATAACATTTAAAATTTACCTTTATAAATAAATATTATTTTATTATTATATTATAAATAAAATGTTATTCATTAACATACCGTCAAACTGAAAGTGATCTTACCAAGTAAATTCGATTTGTAAGGAATCACTATTGAATTATTTACTACGAGAAATAATATAATTATACATAATATAATTTAAGGCTGTCGTGGCGCAGTGGAAATCTCACTGGAAACCCAAGGGTATTGAATTCAACTCTCACTAAGAACACCTTTCATGGCTCTGTTAAGAAATAAGGGATAGCTTGAAAAAAAATAGAAAAAAAAAACTATTACACTTTTAAGACCAATGTAATGATCATAAAATTAATATACTTACTTTCCTTTTCCCGTTCCCTAAGCCATCTTCCACTTTCATCATCATACCAGCGCGATACCCTTAACAGACTGTACGGTAAGTACGTACTTTTTGTTATAGTTATGAATACTTAACGTTTTCTTCGTGTACAGTTTAAGCGTCAATTTATTTGCGTACATTTGATTTGTTTCGAAGTACTCTAATAGGACTTGAACGTAAGTCTTTAACTCTTAACAACTTTGAAACTCCATTTAAATAACTTGTTCGAACTCTTCGAAGATGAATCATATTGGAATAATAAATATTGATATTTTTGTTTTCATTTTCTTCTTTCTTTGATATAAGTAATGAATATGAAAATTACATAAAAAGTTATTTAATTTTTTTTTAAATAACTTTTTATGTAATTTTCATATTCATTCCATTAAGTTACACGCTGTATGTAGCAGAGCGTGTGACTTAGTCGATTCTTTCTGGGGGTACAAATTATTTTATATTTTTATTTCCTTGTTCTGGTTACAACAACAGCATGGCATTGATTACTGTACCTGAACAGACAATGAAAAATAAAAATATGCATAGATAAAACTATAAAAATTTACACAGTTATTCTTTGTTTTTAACGTCAAAATTATGTTCGAAATTATGTCTTAAAAAAGGGTTGTTATAATCTGAGTGACAGTACATAGTGACATATTATCCTAGCGACCTTTCTTTCTCGTAAAACACGAGAAATGCATTTAAAAAGCAACATTCAATGATCATCATTCCTTTATTGTCGCTCACAAGTAATATTAAATGGAGAGAAGCAATTGGTATGAGGCAATGATTTAATCTTTTAAGTCAACGGTATCCAACCCAATTGTCTGTATCTCAGTTGTTAAGTTATTTCATATAAATGTTTAAAGAAATAGTTATAATATATTATGTCTTTTTCCTTAACTAGTTAAGCATATATTAATGAATGTACATGAATTAGTTAAGCGTACATTAATATTAAAATTTTATAGTTGATTTAATATTAAATAAAATTAGAAGTCTGTCGTGGGCGTCTGTATTTCAGTTGTAAAGTTATTTCATAACTATGTTTAACGAAATAGTTATAAATTATAATACTTTATGATTATTTCCTTAACTAGTTAAGCATATAGTTATACATATTAACTAGTAGTAGTTTTTTTAACTAATAAAAAAAATACCTTTAACTTTCCAATCACTGAAAAAGGAACTCTACCTTACCAAGTAAAACTCAGGCAAATTTTAAAGAAGTGACAAGAATTATGCAAAGCATGTGTAGTCTGTCTGTATATAATACCATTAAGCTTTTAAAGTTGTAGCTCAGCTCCGGTTCGCTACGTGTCATTCTTTATTTTTCCAACAACTGTTTCTGTAGTAAAATTTAAAATGAAAATGTGAGTTAAAATGTCACATATTATAATCGTACGGAGAATAATATTTACCTCGTGTAGTTAGTCAATTATTTTGAAACAATAATTACTCCATACTTTAAACGTGGATTAGATTCTCTATTGATTAAATCTATATCTATATCAGCGATATTCTAAAATTTACTAAAACAAAAAAAAAAGTATTGAATATTTTCATTTATTTGCTCTGGTAACGGTAAGGCACGGTGTTGAGATCTGCCATACATCACAAAAAGTGTCAATCCATATAGCAGAAAGTCTATAACAGAAGTATCTTAATGAGAACGTAGCTAACACTAGGTTACAAAGTTCCTTTTGCCTACCCTGCTATGAGCGGGATACAGCGTAAAAAATATTCTATATGACATAATAATTACTTAAAATGAAAATCTGATAAAGTAAAGAGAGAGAATTTATTTCAAAGCCAATTTATTCTCTTTGCTTACTTATTTTAACAATAATATGAATCAGATAAATATCAATAAAAGCGAGGCCAAGCTGGCCTCGAACAAACTGGGCGTAATCAGCAGAGCAAGACAGTATTTCACGCCAAAACACCGTTTGGATCTCTATAGGGTCCGGATCCAGCTTGATATAGAATACTATTCTCACCTGCGCTGATGCACCCCAGTATCAGTTTGAACTATTTGATCGCCTACAACGTAGAGCCTTTTGAATCGGTGGGGACCCAATGAACTGTGAGGGGCTTGATACTTTGGCTTTGCGTAGAGACGTATCCTCGCTGTACGTTCTCTACCGCATTTATCGCGGGGGTGTTCTGGAGAATTTTTTGACTTGGTACCTGCTGCCGAATTTTCTAACCGCACAGTATAACAGTCAGTTGGTATCGCCAACTGAAGTACCATCCTCACACGCGCCTCTTGGACGGATTCCAAGAGGCGCGGGTTCAAAGCCTGCTTCGTTCAAATTTTTACACGTTATTAAATTTAGGGTTTATTGTTGTTTGCTTTGGGTATGCAGTTGCAGTATATTCCTAAATCATGCTGTAGTTCAATTTTCTGTTCCGTAGATTTTATTAACGCCATGTGATTGGTATTATTCACAGGCACGTTTTAAGTAGATTTGATGACCGATTGTGTTTTACTATAAACTATAATATATAAACGCAATGGTTCTGGACTCGAATCTTGTTCAGGAAACTAATTATATTTAAATAATTTTCTTATCAGATAAGGCGTAAGGAACTTGGAAATCTAGTTTTACGGCACTCCGTTCCGTTCCTGAGTTTCCTCAGAAGTTAAGGTATTGCGTGGCGTTATATTATTTTTTTATTTTTAATGATTAAATGTAGTTATTCGCCACTATATACACACTCTATCCTCTATAAAACACAAGTATACCAAATAAATCTGAGCTCAATTTTAAGGAACTGAGGATTATGTAAAGAATGTGTAGTGAATAAATAATGCCGTTAAGCTTCTAAGCCTACAGTTCGCTACGTGTCATCCTTCATTTTTCCAACAATTGTTTCTGTAGTAAAATTTAATATAAAAAATTGAATTAAAATGTAAATT
>DWMZ01004492.1:0-11678 GCA_018249855.1 Eueides tales michaeli
TATATATATATATATATATATATATATATATATATATATATATATATATATATATATATATATATTATATATATATATATATATATATATATATATATATATATATATATATATATATATATATATTATATATATTTTTATGCCATTACGGTTTTCTGATATTAAATTAAGTATAGGCTTTCTTTTTTAATTTTCGAACAAGATTATTTCTATAGCACTAGCAAATAGTTTATTTCATAAGTCAAATAATAATAGTTTGTATAAAGTTAAGATGTATGTCTTTAAAAAAGTAATTTACGTATACACTTATACAAAATTATCTGCTTTCAATTGTGTATTACGATAATGCGATCAAATAAGACGATGACTCCTAAAGTTATTGTAAATATCCCTGGACGTATTTAAAAAAAAATGCAATTTTAGGTTTTACGGTCAGCCATTTTCACTATGGTTTTACTTGGTTTTTTTTACAAACAAAATACACGCGAACTATCAACTTACTTAACAGGTAAGACATGTTAAAGTCTAATTAAGTTTATTTAACTATATTTTCTCATTTTTAAAAATTTGTCTTACGTACGTATTTATTTACATTCATAGACGATTTATCTACGATATATGTATGAAGGAATTACCGAGAAAATTCGCTAGACTAGTGATGCAGTAATTTCCATATATTTATTATTTTTCGAATCTACTCAGAAGACACAATCGTAGTTAAAAAACTCTAGCAAAAAATCTAAAGCGATTATTATATTTCTGATAGTAGCATTGCATAGGTGTAATGAATAAAGATGATAATTAACAGTAAAAAATTTACAAGCTAAAATTTATCAAAACTAAAATTTTATAAAATTGACGACTCATCAATATGTAGTGTTCCATGGCCCTAATAACAAATCCAATGGCTTCTTCTTGGATCGTTCATATGTTTCTACACTCATACTCTACTCCATAAGCCGCTTTGAGGTCCGATTTCGTGGCTGGAGCAAGATTACTAGGTCGAAATTTTATTTTGAGTTGATCCCATAAGTTCACGATACGTGTTTATATTCAAGTCCTGGCTATGCGTAGGCTAGTCTATAGCGGCAATTTCTACCTCCTGTACATACTGCAATATGAGGACAAGCATAGTCATGCATTAAGATGAAGTTTCCGCCAATGAAACCGGTGATCCTCTTAAATCTCTTCAATATATCGTTTTCAATCATCATCAGTTTCAATAAAAACCAACAAGTTTTTTTCCTCCATTGAAACGCCCGCCCACACTATCTAAGAATCTTCTCCAAAAGCACATTTTCTTTGATGCAGCAAAGCGCCAATGTTTCTCCAAGTCTTCTGTATACACGTCCCCTTCTATCGCTACTTTGCTAGTGCTACCTACCACATAAGTGCAAAGGTAAGACCTGCCGGAAGTGGTCTCTGCTACCCGGGTAAAGCTCGGGACCATGTATACTGATTCTACTGGTTATGCCGTAAGGTAGGTACAGGTAAGGAAGAGGGTATAACATAAACTTGTTAGTCCTGAGACGGGTCTGTCCAGTCACTCACAGCCACTCCTTGCGTAGCTCTTGTTGGACTTGAACGCCAGTGGGAGCCCGATTTCTTCAGAAATTCATGTTTTCGATTAAAGGTACCAGTTAAACTAAACCTAGAAACCGCTGACTGGCACATGTTCATTGTGCGTGCCGCTTCACGCTGACTTTAGCCTTGTCGCATTAGGATAACCGCTTGAGCAGCTTCATCACTTGTTCTGCCTACTTTTTAGGTAGAATTTTTCTTGATAACAAATATGTGTATCAGTTGACAAATGACGGCTAACTGATAAGGGTGGGTTTTTTTTTCTTTTTCTGAGTAGCTTAATGGCTGTTGACTTATGATGGTCTTTGGAGCGTCACCGACGGTGGAAAACGTCGGTTGGGTCAGATAGATAAGACTTTATATAAGGGTCATTTCACACAAGCGTAAAAGGTTAAAAAGCGGAAAGGCAACAACGTGTTGTGAACAATACCTTATTGTTCACAACACATTGTGGGGTTGTGTGAGCAAGAACCATTACAATATTTTATATGATTTTGAAGCAACTTTAGAATTTTATTGAGAAACAAATATTGTCACCTTCAGTTATTATTTTGTTAGTTACTTTTGACTGTAGGTGTGTCGGCTAAGTCGATTTCTTTGCTAACGAACGTATATATCTATTGTGGTGATAAAAGTAAACAGTATACTTAGATTTTTAGCCCCAATGTGTTGTTTTTATATCGTGATAAAATAACTCGAGTTAATAAAATGAAATGAATATTCATTGCTGTAATATAATTAAATTTCGAAACAAACACTAAATTTTGCTGAAAGAAAAGATTGTCAAAATAGTGAAAACGGTATTTAAATCTGGTTACCCGTTTCTGAGATTATCACGTACAAACTTTTAGACAAGCAGACAAAAATTTTGAAAATCACTATTTTTCGGCCCTATTAGATTAATAAACGTAACCATATAAGATTTTTCGTAAATGTATTTTCCATGTCGTGTGATTCCGGCTTAGAATAGGATCACCCTGGTACTGATGGTGTCGTAAGAGGCGACTGAAGTACGAGTGGGAAAGTCATGTTGTCAGCAATGGCAACACGCATGGGCAGACTCGACCGGATTGTTACCACCCCCGGCATTTAAAACCGGCGTTAAGTAGTGGCCTTGGTCACTGCGTTTCGGCTCCGGTGCCCATCCACCTTACAGACTGGCAACGCTCCTGTAGCTCCTCTGGTGCTACACGGGGCCGTGGGCGGCGGTGATCACTTACCATCAGGTGACCCGTACGCTCGGTTGCCGTGTCTTTTCCATAAAAAAAAAATGTACAGACATTCATCGATTACAGATTTATTATAAGTATAGAATATACCATGCTAGTCCGCAATCGCATAAGTCTCCTTTCAGTGCATGAAAGGTGGTGGCCTCACATCTCTAGAAGCATCGCAAGAAAAATAGTGCGTGGGTACATGAAATGTATTCGTAAGAAAGGTAAAATATACCAGTGCTTCACTAGTTAGGGGTGATTTTCCATTTGTACGATTAAAGCGTTTTTTTCGGTTTAGGTGAACAGATGCAGACCGGTGTTCCTGTGAAACAAAAGCGTACAGACGCCCAAGTAGTACATAATAGTTGTACATAATAAATTATAATTACCTGCTTCACAATACGTACTATTCGTTTAGATTTAGCTGTAATGTAAATGATTTTAATAGCTTTGTATTACGTATACCAAATGTATTATAATTATATATTGCGATATGGTAATAAACTACGTGTGCTGAAAAGGAATCTTGTATCTCTTATTTCAAGGAAAAAATACGAATGTACATTTATTTTCACACGAGTATTAATCTTACCGCTGTTCTTAAGATCTAGGAGACGAGTAATTTAACACATTTCCTGATTTCGCCAACCATTCATAGCATTTGAAGATAAACTTAAAGATATATTTAGATAAGCTGCCTAGGCTATCGAGCTAACGTTTTGACAAAAACAAATTAATAATCGTGATCTAAAATGTCTCTACCACACTTCGACAAAGTGCTTTTAACTGTTAAATAGTTAATCTGATTTTAATAAAACATAGCTAAGAACTACCAACTATGAACAAGTGCTTCAGTCAGTTGCCTTTTAAAGCTCTTAGCTCTTCTCTTTGCGCTGCGCTGTCATTGTTGCAATTTATATAAAAGTTAGATTAATGGCAGAGCAATCGTTTCACATAATTGTGTTATTAATATTTACTAATACCTTAGTAATATTTACATAATTTTTTGTCTCTGAACACGAACTGAAGTTGTGATTCTTTATATTGCTTATAATTGTTATGTTCTGTCTTTCTCTATCTATGTATCTATGTAATATGTTACTATGTTATTGATTTCTTACTCCTTATATACTCCTTATATGCTATATTGCAGAGTAAGCAGATGGATCGTAGTGATAAGACACTACGCTACCCAAGTGGAATCAACGCTGCACTTTTTTTTTTGACCAAAGCGCGAGAATGAAAATTTATTTCTCCGAATAAGTATCGAACCCAAGACGACCGCGTTTACAGTCCAATGCTTCTTATCGTTCGATTTATTTGACAATTATAATATACGTATACTTATTATGTATGTAATCGTACATGCGCTGCATGCACTTTTTTAGCTGCATTCTGGGTAGGCTCTCTCTCTCTCTCTCCCTCTCTGCGCTACCCTGCTACTCAAGCAAAGATAGAGATTGCGCTTGGCCTGGCAATCTATCTATTGTTTGTATTCGACAGGCCTTAATACATAAGATATAGAGAGAGAGAGTATATGATATACTTGAAGTTGACATAAAGAGTTTGTATCCTTACAAATTAATTAATTTATTACATGATATAGATAAATGTTAGTTACGTTAATACAGGTTGTGAATATCAACCCTGAAATAGATCATTGTTGCTTAAAACTTTGGAATAGTTATCTTTTGGAGCTACTAAAGACGATTTTGCTACTTAATTGTTTTATAATTTAATAGGAATGTGTTTTCTAAATACTCTTTCTGTATAATAATCGCAAAAAGATGTATGCGGAATATGGGGGGTGGAATGTCTTAACTTTTGGTTCCCTCTACTACATGCGGGATTCAGCGTGAAGCTCATTATAAATTATTTAATTTTAAGATCAAAATGTTTCAAGAACAATATTTTGTTTTTTACTTTTAGAAACTGACGCTGGGACAGAACTGAACAATTTGAAAGCGACGTTAAGACAAAAGTTTGACTGCACCCTACGAGATGAGCATTCGGTAATATATATAAATGTGTGTGTGTGTGTGTGCGTGCTTGCTTACGTGTGTGTGAACATGCGGACGTGCGTACTTGCGTGCGTGCGGGTGTGCGTACGCGCAGGCGTGCGTACGTACTTCTTCTGGGGTGTCAATGTCCTTCTTGTCACGTGATACACAGTGTATCAAATCAAATATAACATCTACTTACTATATATTAGTTTTGTATTTATTTGATTATTTTTCATATTAAGCATTCAATAGTATTGGGTATCAAAATTATTAAAATTTATCCCTCTAAACTAAGCAAGAATTTGAAAGTTATCGAACTTATAGTCAAATATTATTACCACTATAATAAAAAAAAATACTTGAGGCTTCTCATAGAGAAGGAGCACAAGAGTGTGACTGTAAATGCGCGGTTGTGGGTGTGTGGGTTTGATCCTCACCCGAGGAAATAAAATATTTAATATTTTCATTTCTTCACTTGGGTAACTAAGTAAAGCACAGCGTTGATGCGGTGCTCAACACGCAATGCCTCCGGAAATCGCCGGAAATTGAGAAACGGATATGTATCAATGGTAACAGAGAACCTTAACACTAGGTTCCCAGGTTCCCGCAGCCTCCCCCACTACCTTTGGAATACAACGTGAAACTAAAATAATAATAATTGACATTATTTCCAGACAACACTCCACTATCACATAAACGAAACAATGACATACAGTGATTTATTCGCCACACTCGAAAGCCTTAAGGACAAATTCCCCAACCTGCTAGAAGACTATTCGGTCACCGAGACCACGCTGGAGGAGGTGTTCCTTGCGATCGCCAGAGAAGAAAATATTGAGGGTCCTACGCCTGTTTAAAGTATTTATTTGAATTTGAAGCTCTTTTAGTTAAAAAATAGGCTTGAGGTCTGTCGTAACGCAGCGGCACAAGCGTGTGACTGTAAACGACAGGTTGTAGGTTCGATCCGCAATATTTAATATTTTCATTTCTTCGCTCTTGTAACAAGCAAAAACGCGGCATTGAGTTGCGCCACTCAACACGCAATGCCTCAAATTTGGCGGAAAGTTGGAATCTCAAATATTAATTGGAAACGGTAGTGGAACGGAGTGTCTTAACACTATGTTCCCAAATTCCCTCTGCTTGTGCGTGTTGCACCCTGCCGTGTGCGTAATAAAGGGTGAAGCTGAAAAAAAAAAAAATACAGTATTAACTCCATATAACGTGTCTGGATTTAAATATGATCACGCTAAGGTGTTGAAATTACATTCATATGTGTTTTTACGAATAAAACAGCAAAATTTTCACGTTGTTTATAGAAAATATTAAGATTTTTTTTGTTCTATGCATATTTTAATTGCCTGGCATTTTAAATTAATATATGACATTTCTTAACAATTGTTTATTCTGTAATTGTTATTTAAATTCTAAATATTTGTATTTAAATATAGACATGTTTAACATATATTTAATAAAGATAATTGGTATTTCTTTGATTTTATTCAACAGCCTCTTCAAATTAGTTATATAGAATTTAAACTGAACCTATATTATAAGATTGAGGCTTTAAAATTTGAGAACTTAATATTTTTATTATTTATATTTATTATTCACATTTTAATTTTAATGGTAACATTCCTAGTCGAACGTGGAGGCAGTGACTGTTGAACATTTGAATGAATGAAGGTGCTAAAATTTGAAAAAAAAAAACCATTTTTAAAAAAAAGTCCCTATGAGGTTAGTTAATTTATTGAAAGAGTGTATTAAGAAAAAAAAACATTTAAATAATTCAGTAATGGGAAAACTAAACCAATAACAAAAAAATAGTTTTGAATATATGCTTTTTTTCCATAACAACAAACAAACACATTTATATTTTATAGGTCTAAAGCATCATTTATATATACAAAAATGTCTTAAATTTTTCTTTACAAAAATTTGTAACATTTTGGTCCAATACAATCACTCATTTCCTTTTGATATAATGGTATAAATGCATTGATTTTATTCTGTAATTGTTATTTAAATTCTAAATATTTGTATTTAAATATATTTTTGCAAATACTTTTGAAATTTTGAATGAATATCGTTGATCGATTTTTGTTACTTGATAAGAAGGAAAACTCATAAACCAGATAGTTACTCTTTTCAATATATAATTTACAATATCAATTTTTAACGCGTTTAACATCTTGTATGCAATTCTTATAAACATATAATAATGTGTTCTTATACGTTGTTTTCTTTTAATTTTGTAAAAATTTTAAATATTTACCTGTTAAATTCAACATTGAATTACGCCTTATTTAATTTAATATGTATATTTTGTGTTTTTATCACATTATTAAAAAACTATATTATTATGTTCACATAAAACTTTTTAATGTAGCACTTTTTGGCTTTCGGTCTAAACGTCTAGTTCTTGCCTATTAGACAATACATAATGTTCTTCTATCTTCTAGAAGATCTACTTTATACTGCTTTTCACCATTAAAAAATATTTATTAAAACAAAGCATTAGGATATCTTAAATATTTTTAGTAAGTAATTATTTGCAACATCGTCCATGATCAAAGTCAGTATTTGATGCTATAAAAGTAAATGTTGATCTTGAATTCCAATGGCATTTTTGAGAACTGCCGTGGTGCAGGGGCACAAGCATATCAATATGACTTGGCAGGTTGTAGTTTCGATCCCCACTCGAGTAGATGGAACATTTAGTGTTTTTATCTTTTCGCACTGGTAACAAGGCAAAGCGCGGCGTTAAGCTCTGTCACTCAACACAGAATGCCTATAATTTGGCGGAAAGTGGGGAACGGTAGTGTCTTAACATTAGGTTCCCAACTTCCCTCTGCCTACCCTGCTATGTGCAGGATGCAGCGTGAAGCTGAATTCCAAAGCAAAAAAAAAACTACTACATTAAATGACCTAAGCAGGTTTTGCATAGATATAGGCTTTACACGTATTTTACACCACACTATTTCTAGTGTAAAATTTATATATAGGGGCTTTAATTTAAACGATATAAGCAGGAACTCCCCTATTTGTAGTGACCTAACCTAGTGCACTAGAAGTAGTGTGTTGTGATTGATACCATATAAAATGTTGTATTTATTGTTTTTAATTTCAGATCTGACCAAAAATACAGTTTAAATTAGAGTAATAGTTGATTAATTTATTATTTACTTAATATTTTTACCTATTTTTTTCTACTAGTAATCAGTCTGCCAGTACTTTGAAATCGTGAAGTGTAATATATAAAATGGTAAATTTTAATATATTTGTTAAAAGCACACTTTGAAACCAAAATCTGGTTCATCTAAAATCAATACATACCATGTTTTAATACAAAGATAAAAAGAAATATTTGAAATCTCATTTTTTTTTTGTCTATTAAAAGTTTTTTGTATCCACCATATTTTTATTCTGCACATAATGACATTTTATTTTGTTAGCACTTGGTGTTCTGACTCACCCACAGATTCATATTACTTTAATGAACGTTTATGCGTTTTTAAATTTAGTATTTTTCTTTCATTAGTGTGGAATAACACTAAAAAATAGTAAAAATATATTGTATTGTATTCTTAATATTTCTTTGTTGCTTTTATTCTCTGTGGCTTGGCACTTTTTTTTTAGTAATAAGTTTTAAATTAATTAATGAACAAAAATATTTAAAAAGTCAGTGTTATATATGAAATATATTAATAAAGTAATAATTGGTTATATTTTAAATTAAATTACAACTGCAGTGTCATTTTAGTAGACAAATAGATATAAATACGAGCTGAGTTTTACCTAAAGTATTATAATATTATATACACGTACGTACCTCAGTAGCTATCTATTTCAAGCCGTATGTATGAAGAAAATTAAAGTAAACCTTCTGTTGGGTCTGTGCTAGTGATTTTTTTTCAATGTTGCTCTATAATAGGTCTCTAGTAACATGCCCTATTTTAGAAAGCCCTAGTCTATTATTCAGGAAATAACATGAAAACAATCGAAACGTTTTTGAGAAAGTCTAATTTTAGGAATAACTTTTTGGGGCTGAAAGAAATTCTGATTATATTTTTAAATTAAGTTCTATAAGTACTATGTGTAAATTTGAGAAGACTAAATCGAGAACATGTTACAAATTGTACTTGAATCAGAAAAAAATCTATACAAGGCAATTGATTTTTTAAGTTTTATTTGTTTATGCCGATTGTGTTATATTTTCATATCTTTTTATTTGAGCACTTTGTATTATATTATTGGCTTTGATACATTAGAAATATAAAATATTTGTTATTTATTATATATTTTTTTTCAATCTATTGTAAGTTTTTCGTATCGTAGTGTTCGTAGTCTCTCACATATACATATAATTGCTGGACTTTTTATGAACATACAAACCGCTCGACCTATAAAATCATTATTTCGTGGCAAAGCGCTTGTAGCTCTTAAACTGGTGATCTGATTTTAAGAAAACTTAGTCAAAAAAACTAAACGTGGGCTCTCTTTGGGTTTTGTAGATTTCTTCATGAAATATATTTCTTTTATTAATTAAATTTCCAATTGAAAATATTCTTTATTCAAATAGACTTCAGCAAGCACTTTTGAATCGTCACGAACATAAAATTACCACCGCCTCGGAATGCGGTTCTGCTGAAAAGAGCCGGCAGGAAACTCAACAGTTGCTCTTTTCAATATTGAATAATGTTACAATTTCATTGTTTAATACAATGTTGGCTATCCTGCATGAAATTCAAATGACCTTAATTAAATACATTTTATCATTCAAATATTGGACAGTGTAGTACGCTTTCTTAATTAACATTGCTCTAACATTTACTTTAAACTTCTCCAGTGGCAAATTTAAAATACACTGCGGAATATTATTATAGATACGTATACTCAGGCCCATAAATGATTTATTTACTTTTCCTTCCTTGTTTCTCGTCCCTATCGTATCACTGTTTTTGCTAAAGCAATGAATATGTTGCCGAACAAACAAAATATAGTAAAATACATATTGAGAAGCAACCGTAAGAATACCGGTAATCCCTAAAAACATCAATACAATATAGTGCATTCGGTTAACTAAATTACTTTTACGAACCAAGCTATAAATATGTTAAACAATTATAGTTAATATGAAAATTTGAAACACCTGGCGTTTCTGTAATTTGAAAGTGCTACTTTTGCATACAAAATATATAATTAATATAGTTATACGCTTAAAGCCTATATAAATTTAGTAATAATTGGTATAACCTCGTTCTAGTAAAATAAATCGGCAGCGTTAAATTACGATTTAATACGTATTTCGAATTCGAGAGATGAACGTAGTACGGATGATATAGCCTATATGGAAAAAGGCTAAGAAATATAAATGGTTATTCGTTATTTAGCGCTCTTTATGCTAACGTCAAACATATTAAAATTATATATAATTAATGTCAGACACAAAAAAATATATTTTATTAATAATAATTAAAACTTGCTTTCAATTGTTTTTTTTTTACTCGTAAATAAAACATGTCACTATTAAAAAAAATATTTTTTTTTTTCATTTTCTTCATTCACATAATATTTGGTGGTTTTTTTTTTTCTAGTAAATACGTACTGGAGATATTGAATGGAGAAATTGAATTGTGTACCGTCCCCAACAAAATATCTTTTAAACATTATATTGTATGCTTTTAATATAATTGTAGCAAGTAATTAATTGTTTAAATTATAATCGATATTGTTCATTGCAAATCTCAGTTAATTGTAATATTATAACTTAATTTATGTTATTCCCACCATTATACATTAACAGAAGAATTTATTTTGTACCAATATATATACATATATACATATACCTACCTATATAGATTACTTATAAGCGCTTACGGATCGATGGTGTGATAGCTGTGTGGTATTAATACAAAATTAAAAAGGTCCACATTTATAATCTAATTTATTATATTACTTTTGAAATTGTTACCTTAATATTACGTTTGTTGTAAAAAATGAGGCTACCAGTTATCAAAAAATACAATAGAGTAAGATTAGATCAGATTAGATGCAAAACGAATATTTTAAATCATACCTGTAATGATGATGCTTGAATTTCGTTTACTTAATTCAAGCATCATCATTACAGGTATGATTGTTTATGTAAATGTTACCGGCAATCTTCATGGTGTTTCCTATACGATATTTTGGCAATGTATTGAATACCCGGGTCGTCCAGGCAATGTATGAAATTATATGAATGCGATTGTCTGTTACATATTTTACCTAAGAAATTAACTTAAATTCTAGAGATCGTTTAAATTATCTGCTGCTCTACAGACAATTTCTAATGTTGAGTTAGGTTATAATTTTTTAATTTAAGTAACTAAATGTCAATGTCAATGTGTCAGTACATATGTAATTACCAATAAAATTGTGCGTAAAATTCTGATTGCCCATTCTACCCGCACGTCCCCGTCCTTGCTCTCGTCTTACACATACATACATTGCCATATGTATGTTGAGTTCGGCGGAAAATGGGGAACGCAAGTGGAACGGAGTGTCTTACCAATAGGTTCCCAAGTTCCCTCTGCCTAGCCTGCCATATGCGGGATACAGCGTGAAGCTAGGTTTCAGGTTACGCACATTGCCGAGTAGCTGTATAGAATATAGAATTATGCAGATTGCCAGTAACATATCACTTAGTGTTCTATATGGATTGACAGATTAATTAACATATGTGTATATTGTATTTTTATTTTATTGTTCTTCGTGAAAAATATAATCATTAACCAAGAAGCGAACAAATGATATTTTGTAAATATATATTTATAAATATGTCTTGTTAAAATATTATTTGAGCTGAATGTTCAATTATGGCGGCCTTTTTGTTACACTG
>DWMZ01004493.1:0-5000 GCA_018249855.1 Eueides tales michaeli
GTTTCCCAATTTTCGAGACATTGCATGATAAGGTTACGCCACGATTTTTCTGTTACAGCGGGAACATGAGCTTAAAAATTCTATTTTGTTCTTTGTTTTAAAATTATATTACACAAGGCGCTTTAACATAGTTGTATAATATATATTTTTATTTTTTATTTCTTTTTTACAGCATTTATGTAAATCAATGGAAATAGTGAACGAGGAGCATGAAATAGTACAAATGAGTTATTATCAAAACACTTTGTTGGTGTCCAGCGTGTACCGCAGTATCGTGTGCGAGAGGCGCGACAGTCGCTGGCACGTCACTCAGCTAGGGAAGAAGGAGAGGAAGAGGTGGGTATTCAGAGTAGGCGGAGGGAACCTAGTTGAGATATTCAGGTTCCCCAGTTTTACGCCATTTTTGAGACATTGTGCGTAGAGTAGGTATAGCTCATAGTTGAGACACTCTGGTCACACTTTTATTGCATTTTGACATTGAGACATTGCGTGTAGATTGGCAAATGTCGATGTCGCGTTTTTTTTTTATTGGACTAAAGAACTTTGTTCTTTCGAATAAGTATAGAACCACAACTGTTGGTGTTTTAATCAAACGCTGTGCTATTGCCATTTATTATTAAGTAAGTTTGTAATTATTGTTTCTTTGATTGTAGTTTTACAGCATTTGTAAATTATATTTGTTGTTTTTTTATGATTTAATGTAAATAGAAATATATATAACATTATATACATTATAGAAATACTATAACATTTTTTATACATTATAGAAATATTCATTATTATTAATACTTTATAGAAATATTATAACATTTATTTTCTCAATTTCATACTATATCTCGCATAAAATAAGGCAGACAAAGGTAGCCCGGTGTTAAAACATTCAACTTTCCACTTTCAGCTAAATTCAGGAGGCATTGCGTTTCAAATGGCGGAACTCAACACCGCTCTTTGCCTCGATATCAGAGTAAAGGAATGAAAAAAAATTATTTCTTTTCCTCAAGTGGGAATCCACAGCCTGTCACGGTCACACGGTTGCTCCTCTGCACCGTGACTGGCTTCTATTAGATATACTAAAGAATGTTTTATATATATAATACTAGCGCACCGTCCGCGGCTTCGTTCGCTTTAATAACACTTTTTTATTTACTAACCTCAATTACTTTCATCATATATATATATATATATATATATATATATATATATATATATATATATATATATATATATATATATATATATATATATATATATATATATATATATATATATATTGCCTATTATTTAATCTACATATTTATTTTACTTAATAATACCGGTGTCGCCCCCAGTCTATGCGCCCTGGGGGCGGTGTGCCAATACTCGTACGCGTGGATATTTTTTTCTCTTCACCCTATTAATACTCTACTAAATGCTATATATTTACTAAATTAAACGCATGTATCGCCCCCAGTCTGTGCGCGCTGGGGGCGGTGTTCCAGTACTCGTACGCGCGCGGGGGCGCGGCCGCCGCGTACTGCGCGCGCCCCGGCCTGCGCCTGTGGAGGGCGGACACGTCGGGACATGTTCATCAGACTTTACTGTTTAAGGTGAGAGACTTTAGGACTTATTTTTTTCTTGTTTGGTCGTTCGGATTTTTTGTACCATCACGCAGTATTCTGTATATAACTGTAAATTGGAGTTTAACGCTGCACTTTGCGTTGTTACCAGAGCGAGAAATTGAAAATAGAAAATATTTCATTTCTTCGACCGGGAATCGAACTTGTTGCACATATTAATTTATATCTATCTATATATTATTATTAATTATTATATACATTATTGGAAAATGTATTGAAAATAGAAAGTAGCGTGATTTGAATCCACGACCTTCCCAAGTGGAAAAAAATATTATATACATATTTTTTTTATTCCCAGGAAGCGATATCGAACCCACTAACAGTGGCAGAGCTTCTCAACCCGTCCCAAAAGAAGCACTCACATACAGAAAGGGAATACAACTTCGGGCCCCTGCACGTGTTCCGGGAACACTTCCTGGTCTCCCACAATGAGAACATTCTATACATATTGGACCCGAGATCTTTGACTGCTGTGGCCGTTGTCGATGATTTGAGAAGGTATGGATGATTTTTTTTGTCTATGTTTCTCTCGGCTTCACGCTGTATCCCGCACATGGCAGGGTGCGCAGTGATTAATCAGTTCATTGGATTTTTATAGGTAATAATATAATTTATGTTGCTATAATAAAGGAAATGGATCAAATATTTAATATATTATTTTTTTTACTCTGGTAACAAAGCAAAGTGCGGCGTTTAGTTCCGCCACTCAACACTTAATGCCGCATATATTAGTAGAAAGTGGAGAATGAAACAGAGTGTCTTAAGCTTGTAACTGGGTTACAGTGTGAAGCTGAAAAAAAATATACAAGTAAAACTGTATAATTGTCTAGTGCTAATAAAAGTGAACTACTAAAATATATGTATTATTTGCAGCACTGGGGATTGTAAAAAAAATATTGCAATTATTAATATTGTTTAAATTATTATCAATGTCATAATTTTAACATCAAATCATCAAAGCAAACTACATAATAATCATGATTATGCTATTTATGATTATTTTTGAATCTCTTCGTTATATATATATATATATATATATATATATATATATATATATATATATATATATATATTGGTTATTATTTTTAGGCCTGTCTTAACAAAGGGGCATAATCGTGTGATTGTAAACTACAGGTTATGTGTTCGTTCCCCTTTTGAGGCAATGAAATAATTGTTTCACCATTCAATAAGCAATGCCTCAAATTCGACGAAAACTGGGGAACGTAAAGTTAATTACCTTAACACTAGGTTCCTTAGTAAGTAAGAAAGTAAGCTATTTTCAATGTTACAGGATCATATCAGTAGCCGTGAATAAAGAAGAGATCTTCGTGTTAGAGGGGCCTCGTTCTCTCCTGCGTCTCGCGCACGCGCCCGAACCCGCTACCCTCGCCGCAGGTCTGTTTGCAAGACCCCCGCCATCTTGACACCTCACCCCATTAAACATTCCGCACATAACTAGACTCTCATGCCGCCATTTGTCCTTTATTAATTGACATGTACTTAATTTCTTTGTCTTAATTAATATAATATTTTCCAATTTCCCCCCCTCCTAATTCATACTTCCCTTTTTTTCCAGCTTCACACTGTATCCCGCACATGGCAGTGTAGGCAGAAGCGACTTGGGAACCCAGTGTTAAAATCTTTTCCCATTTTCCGCCGAATTTCTGCGTGTTGAGTGACGGAACTCAACGCCGCGCTTTGCTTTGTTGCCAGAGCGAAGTAATGAAAATTTTAAATATTTCATTTGAAAATATTAAATATTTCACTTCTTCTAGTGATAATGGAACCCACAACCTCCACGACAGGTCTCCTACTTCCCTACCTCAAATAATTTCCCACCTCCCCACTTTTTCCTTTCATATATATATATATATATATATATATATATATATATATATATATATATATATATATATATATATATATATATATATATATATATATATATATATATATATATACATCTTGCTTTTAATCTTTTATATTAAATATATCCATAGCGATTTTTGTAGCTGCTTATAGTTGCATAGTGCATCGTAATTATATTGTTATACTGCATGTATTTTTAAATATATATATTTTTTATAAAAATGTACTTTTATATAAATATACAATTTGTTGTACATATTTTGTGTCGATATTAAACTACATAAAGTTAATATTTTAATTTGTACTGTGCTTAATATTACTTAATCATTCCCAATTATATTATATTGTATTACAATAAGTATTATCAAATAGTCATTATTTTATTATTAAATGTGTATTTTTTTTTAATTAGATATGGACCAAGTAACTATATTATTTTAAAATGTCCATAACATTGTTTATGATTTTAAAACTATTTTAATTAATATTTTTCAAATATTAGAAGAAATAAGATAATTCCAAATTCGACGGAGAGTGAGGAATGGAACGGAGTGTCTTCACACTATGTTCCTAAATTCCCTCTGCTTATCCTGCCGCCTTTCACGCTGCATCCCGCATATAGCTTGCCTGCCTATGTGCGGGATACAGCGTGAAAGTTAAAAACAAGCCAAGTTTTTGATATGAACTTCTTTGAATTATTATGACGTAGGTTTTCGTAAATAAATATTTCAGGAAAAATAATATATATATATATATATATATATATATATATATATATATATATATATATATATATATATATATATATATTTTTATATATATATATATATATATATATATATATATATTTATATATATATATAAAATATTTTCAGAAATAATCTAGTAGTCACTTTATTATTTACTGTCATGTAATTATGTATATTGAAAATATCCATTACCAAGAAAAGTTAGTTGTATAAGAATTTCAATTTCAGTTCTATAAGAACGTATGGCTTAGTTTTCGTAAAATCGAAAATATATATTATGTATTTAAATAGTATTATTTGTGTAATGGAATGTGAAACGTAGTGTCTTAACACTACGGTCCCAAGTTCGTAGTTCCATAGTAAGATCTAGTGCTTGGACTTAGTATTATCTAGATAAATATAGTAAATTTAGATCGAACTTATAAATCGATTATGATCGATTTCATATTTTAAATTTTATAATCGATGAAATCAACATCGATTTTTAAACGCGCATCACTACCGAATTGTAAGTTCGACTCTTTTCATTTTACAAAGTATTTGGCCAAAATGAGTACTTAGTGTTACCAAACTATTTTTTTAAAATAGTAATAAAAAATTACAATGGTTGTGTATATAATAGCTGTTTTTTTTTATTTTAGGTAGTAAGTAGTCTTTAAAAAATTGAGTATATAAATTAAAAAAAAATGTTTATACATTTTACTAATTCCGCGCGGTTGCTATTCAATTATTGACTTATGGGAGGAAAGCTTTTACTAAATCAATA
>DWMZ01004493.1:7500-11677 GCA_018249855.1 Eueides tales michaeli
AGCTATTATATACACAACCATTGTAATTTTTTATTACTATTTTAAAAAAATAGTTTGGTAACACTAAGTACTCATTTTGGCCAAATACTTTGTAAAATGAAAAGAGTCGAACTTACAATTCGGTAGTGATGCGCGTTTAAAAATCGATGTTGATTTCATCGATTATAAAATTTAAAATATGAAATCGATCATAATCGATTTATAAGTTCGATCTAAATTTACTATATTTATCTAGATAATACTAAGTCCAAGCACTAGATCTTACTATGGAACTACGAACTTGGGACCGTAGTGTTAAGACACTACGTTTCACATTCCATTACACAAATAATACTATTTAAATACATAATATATATTTTCGATTTTACGAAAACTAAGCCATACGTTCTTATAGAACTGAAATTGAAATTCTTATACAACTAACTTTTCTTGGTAATGGATATTTTCAATATACATAATTACATGACAGTAAATAATAAAGTGACTACTAGATTATTTCTGAAAATATTTTATATATATATATAAATATATATATATATATATATATATATATATATATAAAAATATATATATATATATATATATATATATATATATATATATATATATATATATATATATATATATATATATTATTTTTCCTGAAATATTTATTTACGAAAACCTACGTCATAATAATTCAAAGAAGTTCATATCAAAAACTTGGCTTGTTTTTAACTTTCACGCTGTATCCCGCACATAGGCAGGCAAGCTATATGCGGGATGCAGCGTGAAAGGCGGCAGGATAAGCAGAGGGAATTTAGGAACATAGTGTGAAGACACTCCGTTCCATTCCTCACTCTCCGTCGAATTTGGAATTATCTTATTTCTTCTAATATTTGAAAAATATTAATTAAAATAGTTTTAAAATCATAAACAATGTTATGGACATTTTAAAATAATATAGTTACTTGGTCCATATCTAATTAAAAAAAAATACACATTTAATAATAAAATAATGACTATTTGATAATACTTATTGTAATACAATATAATATAATTGGGAATGATTAAGTAATATTAAGCACAGTACAAATTAAAATATTAACTTTATGTAGTTTAATATCGACACAAAATATGTACAACAAATTGTATATTTATATAAAAGTACATTTTTATAAAAAATATATATATTTAAAAATACATGCAGTATAACAATATAATTACGATGCACTATGCAACTATAAGCAGCTACAAAAATCGCTATGGATATATTTAATATAAAAGATTAAAAGCAAGATGTATATATATATATATATATATATATATATATATATATATATATATATATATATATATATATATATATATATATATATATATATATATATATATATATATATATGAAAGGAAAAAGTGGGGAGGTGGGAAATTATTTGAGGTAGGGAAGTAGGAGACCTGTCGTGGAGGTTGTGGGTTCCATTATCACTAGAAGAAGTGAAATATTTAATATTTTCAAATGAAATATTTAAAATTTTCATTACTTCGCTCTGGCAACAAAGCAAAGCGCGGCGTTGAGTTCCGTCACTCAACACGCAGAAATTCGGCGGAAAATGGGAAAAGATTTTAACACTGGGTTCCCAAGTCGCTTCTGCCTACACTGCCATGTGCGGGATACAGTGTGAAGCTGGAAAAAAAGGGAAGTATGAATTAGGAGGGGGGGAAATTGGAAAATATTATATTAATTAAGACAAAGAAATTAAGTACATGTCAATTAATAAAGGACAAATGGCGGCATGAGAGTCTAGTTATGTGCGGAATGTTTAATGGGGTGAGGTGTCAAGATGGCGGGGGTCTTGCAAACAGACCTGCGGCGAGGGTAGCGGGTTCGGGCGCGTGCGCGAGACGCAGGAGAGAACGAGGCCCCTCTAACACGAAGATCTCTTCTTTATTCACGGCTACTGATATGATCCTGTAACATTGAAAATAGCTTACTTTCTTACTTACTAAGGAACCTAGTGTTAAGGTAATTAACTTTACGTTCCCCAGTTTTCGTCGAATTTGAGGCATTGCTTATTGAATGGTGAAACAATTATTTCATTGCCTCAAAAGGGGAACGAACACATAACCTGTAGTTTACAATCACACGATTATGCCCCTTTGTTAAGACAGGCCTAAAAATAATAACCAATATATATATATATATATATATATATATATATATATATATATATATATATATATATAACGAAGAGATTCAAAAATAATCATAAATAGCATAATCATGATTATTATGTAGTTTGCTTTGATGATTTGATGTTAAAATTATGACATTGATAATAATTTAAACAATATTAATAATTGCAATATTTTTTTTACAATCCCCAGTGCTGCAAATAATACATATATTTTAGTAGTTCACTTTTATTAGCACTAGACAATTATACAGTTTTACTTGTATATTTTTTTTCAGCTTCACACTGTAACCCAGTTACAAGCTTAAGACACTCTGTTTCATTCTCCACTTTCTACTAATATATGCGGCATTAAGTGTTGAGTGGCGGAACTAAACGCCGCACTTTGCTTTGTTACCAGAGTAAAAAAAATAATATATTAAATATTTGATCCATTTCCTTTATTATAGCAACATAAATTATATTATTACCTATAAAAATCCAATGAACTGATTAATCACTGCGCACCCTGCCATGTGCGGGATACAGCGTGAAGCCGAGAGAAACATAGACAAAAAAAATCATCCATACCTTCTCAAATCATCGACAACGGCCACAGCAGTCAAAGATCTCGGGTCCAATATGTATAGAATGTTCTCATTGTGGGAGACCAGGAAGTGTTCCCGGAACACGTGCAGGGGCCCGAAGTTGTATTCCCTTTCTGTATGTGAGTGCTTCTTTTGGGACGGGTTGAGAAGCTCTGCCACTGTTAGTGGGTTCGATATCGCTTCCTGGGAATAAAAAAAATATGTATATAATATTTTTTTCCACTTGGGAAGGTCGTGGATTCAAATCACGCTACTTTCTATTTTCAATACATTTTCCAATAATGTATATAATAATTAATAATAATATATAGATAGATATAAATTAATATGTGCAACAAGTTCGATTCCCGGTCGAAGAAATGAAATATTTTCTATTTTCAATTTCTCGCTCTGGTAACAACGCAAAGTGCAGCGTTAAACTCCAATTTACAGTTATATACAGAATACTGCGTGATGGTACAAAAAATCCGAACGACCAAACAAGAAAAAAATAAGTCCTAAAGTCTCTCACCTTAAACAGTAAAGTCTGATGAACATGTCCCGACGTGTCCGCCCTCCACAGGCGCAGGCCGGGGCGCGCGCAGTACGCGGCGGCCGCGCCCCCGCGCGCGTACGAGTACTGGAACACCGCCCCCAGCGCGCACAGACTGGGGGCGATACATGCGTTTAATTTAGTAAATATATAGCATTTAGTAGAGTATTAATAGGGTGAAGAGAAAAAAATATCCACGCGTACGAGTATTGGCACACCGCCCCCAGGGCGCATAGACTGGGGGCGACACCGGTATTATTAAGTAAAATAAATATGTAGATTAAATAATAGGCAATATATATATATATATATATATATATATATATATATATATATATATATATATATATATATATATATATATATATATATATATATATATATATATATATATATATGATGAAAGTAATTGAGGTTAGTAAATAAAAAAGTGTTATTAAAGCGAACGAAGCCGCGGACGGTGCGCTAGTATTATATATATAAAACATTCTTTAGTATATCTAATAGAAGCCAGTCACGGTGCAGAGGAGCAACCGTGTGACCGTGACAGGCTGTGGATTCCCACTTGAGGAAAAGAAATAATTTTTTTTCATTCCTTTACTCTGATATCGAGGCAAAGAGCGGTGTTGAGTTCCGCCATTTGAAACGCAATGCCTCCTGAATTTAGCTGAAAGTGGAAAGTTGAATGTTTTAACACCGGGCTACCTTTGTCTGCCTTATTTTATGCGAGATATAGTATGAAATTGAGAAAATAAATGTTATAATATTTCTATAAAGTATTAATAATAATGAATATTTCTATAATGTATAAAAAATGTTATAGTATTTCTATAATGTATATAATGTTATATATATTTCTATTTACATTAAATCATAAAAAAACA
>DWMZ01004494.1:0-11676 GCA_018249855.1 Eueides tales michaeli
AGCGCTTGAACGGTTTTCAAGAGGCGCAGGTTCAAATCCTGCTTCGTCCAAATTTTTATACGTTTTTAAATTTAGTATTTTTCTTTCCTAAGTGTGGAATAACACTTTAAAAATAGTAAAAATGTATATAATTTATATTTATGTGTATGCAGTTATGTGTAATTATGGGTTAATATTTTTTTGTATCTTGTTAAATGCAGAAATATATTATATGTTAGAATTACTTTCATAAGAAAATATTACACTACATACAGAAATTATTTCTTATCTCAATTCTCTGCCATTCTTTTGAAGAAAGAATTCTCACAACTGTTATACAGTGCATATCCTACTACAAACTATTATGAGAGCAAAAAGCTTTTTTTACTTGATACCCTGTTTCAGCACTTTTTTAATTTTTATTATTCTTACATGCTAGTTGCGGAACAAAATAATAAATTCTTGGGACGCGAACCTGGACAGCGGGAAACCTAATAATGTGCTAAAATTATGATGAATAGTGTCGTATATCTACGTCTAGTTTTATTCGAAAATTATTTATTCTCTCGTACAATGTTATTATATATATATATATATATATATATATATATATATATATATATATATATATATATATATATATATATATATATATATATATATATATATATATGCGTGTGTGTGTGTGTGTCTGCGCCACAACGGACATTTTTTTTTAATTTGAAATAATTTTTACATACCTTATTTGCTATGTTACAAAAATATTTGAGTATGTAATACATAAATATGATAAATATAACAAAGTGCAATATATTATGATTATATATATTTACTTAATGTTGTCTAGTAAGCTCATAGTAAGCTCGGAAACAAATCTATACATGACTTCTTTTTTCCTGGGCATCATTTGTCAATGCGAAGCGAGTAACTCAATTTTTTTTGTCACTCGATGTGATTTCCGAAGCAATAAGCGCGAGCAGCGTATTATTGACAAATGACAAAAATATCTTTCCTATTGAAATTTCAATATACAATTCATATAAATTCGTTAAAATAATTACATTTTACAAATACTTTCAGTGTTGTAAGCATTTTCTTATTACTTCACGCCTTTACGACCATTTCAGGTAAGGAAATGGAACACTCCATTTTCCGTTGAAAACATTACTATTTTATATTTTTTAATGCCAGCTGTTATTCTAAGTTCGAAGTTGAACTTCTCCATCCAATACTCAATATCCAAATCAGTCTGCTATAGATTTTGTGTGGAGAAAAAGTCAGATCAAAAATGAGGTCAAGATGTGTTAAATAGTTTCTCTAGAATATCTGGACTATGATATGGACACATATCATAAGATATGTGTCCATATCATAGTCCAGATATTCTAGACACATCTTATAAGATATGTGAAAAATAAAACATGAAAGGATTTATTTAGACGTAATTCTAATTATATGTATATTTGTAATTTATTAAATTATTAATATACTATCTCAATTTCAATCTAGCGCAGGAGATGTAAATGCAATCAGAAACGACTTTGGCGAGATCACGGTGGAAATCTGGCGTATTTCAAGTCTATGAGACAAATCAATTAAAGTTATTAACTATTCATATTTCATTCTGGATACCATTCCTATACTAACTGTTGTGAATTATGATTTTTATTTCCAAAAATAATAATTTCCTTTTTGTAATTGACATAACCATTTTTGTAAAAAAAAATATCTTACATAAATTGTGTAAATTGAAAATTTTACTTTGAAACATAAAATCCAAAATCTAAAAAAAAACAATATATCAATGAATGAATGTCACGGTCCCCCAGTTTACATAAGTTATTGAGCTAACAAAAGTAATCTTCAAGGGAAGACATGCCCTTTATTGACGAAACGTGTCTTTTTCTATGGAAAATATTAAAAAAAATACATATTTAGAGGATTTGCTCTCAAATTGTAAAGGATTCAAATATATACAAGCAAATGTTAAAAGATAAAGTGTCCTTTTTTCTTAGACGTCTTTGTATAAGATTGTGATATGCTGTAATATAGAAAGATAATTAGATTATGTATTACGCATATATTTACATACACTAATTCTCTGCAAACAAACTGTATATACAACTATAAATATAACAATATTGCAATGCTGGTATTACATTGCAAAGCTTTAGATGTCTATTCCACAAAGGAAACCAATTACCCTGTAAACCCTAAGGCCATCTAACATTAGTTATTACGAATTGTTGCACAGTATTTTTCATATACCTTTTAAATCATAAAATTGAAAAATAACTAATATTTTTTTTCATGGAACAATATATTAAATGACTGCTTTAAATTAAATAAGCCTTAAAAATTAATAAGCTTTATAAATATTAATATACTATTATAAAATACATTAAAACCCTCGTTGATATTTATTTTAGGCTCGAAATGGAACGAATTTCCGGTATCTTAAAAATAAACGCATGAATTACAGTACCTATATAATTACTTGTATACATTAACATCTCTCAAGGCGCAATTTTCCTAAGGTGTAACTAAAAACGGCGATGTTTGAGAGTCGAAACTCAAACATCATTAGCTGAGTTACACCTTTTGATGTGTTTAGTATTGCTGCTCGCTGCAACGTAATGTATGTTGTATTTTTTAAATTTATAATATTAACGCTATGATGAAGATGTTTCGGTATAATACCAGTAGTAGAAAGAACTACGGGTACTATATATACTGATTTCTGTTCCCAAATCATTATTATTTCTTCTTTTAATTCTTCGTATTTGCTAATTTTTTCTGCAATTGTTTTTTGCAGGTTATGAGTGTTAGATAAGGCAATATCAATAAGGTAAATAATTCTATCTTTTTTGTTTTGCAATATAATGTCTGGTCTATTAAAATGTATTGTTCTATCAGTAAGGACAGCTCGGTCGTAATATAATTTATGGGTGGAACTCTCTAATATGGTTTCAGCGGAGTATTTATAGTAGGAAGTATCAATATTCTTAATAAATTTGTATTTGTACGCAAGTTGTTGATATATTATATTACTGATTTGGTTGTGGCTATGTGTGTAGTCTGAATGTGTAAGATTAGAACAACCGCCTGTTATATGTTGAATGGTCTCTGACTGGCTCTGGCATCTACGATATTTATCATTTACTACTTTAATATCTTTAATTATATATTTTCTGTAATTTTTTGTGTCTATGACTTGGTCTTGAATGGCTATTATAAATCCTTAAATTTCGGGGAATAGGGTACCAACTTTATGCCACATATTTGAACCTACTGAGTCTATATGCGTTTGTTCCAAGTCATGTGGATGTCTTCGGTGTAATATTTTGCTTTTACAGTTATTTATTTGATGACTTTGATGATTTATCTCTTAGTTATTTTGTACATCGGTTATTTCATTCAAATTTAATGGAGTGTAATCATTATCATTATCTTTTATTGTTTTATGTAATATGCTATTGCGTGATTTGTTGATGAAAAAATTCAGTAATGTTTTGTAGATATAGTTCGTATTAGTCTCTATAAGAGCACTTAGTTATCTGTTTTTGTCCACTTCACAATACCAAAGGAGTTTATTAATATTGGGATTGTATAAGTATTAATTGCTTTAGTGAGATGTTTCCCTGACCTTACAAATTTCATATATTCTGTTTTTATATTCTGCTCTTAATATCTGTTTTATATTTGTATGATCCAATTCCAATCCCTTTAGCTGATTATATCCTAAGTACTTGTAAACATCATTTGGTTCAAGAGCTGTAATAATGTCATTTTCATTAACTGAATAATTACCGGGTTGAATTTTGCCTTTAGTTATATGTAGAGTTTTATATTTATTGTATGTCGTTACTAAACTCTGCAGTTGCATTTGTATGTCGTTACTAAACTCTGCAGTTAAATCTATTAACCTTTTTTTAGCATAAAGTTTTAGGTCATCGATATAGATAAGGTGTGATATTAAAGAATTTTGTATGCGTGTATTAAAATTATATCCTAGAAAAAAGATTAATTGTTGTAATTAGTTTTTCTTTTAAATGTTAAATATACGAGTATGTTTCCGTCACATCTGCAGGTACTATTAATGTTTCTATTTTATTTTTTAATAAACAAGTTAACGATTCTGTTTGCGTAAAGCCTTGTGTCGCTTGGGTAGTAAGAATATATTGTGATTGTTGGCTGGCTTGGTTTTGTGTAGTTGGTGTATTTGAATGTATGGAATGACTGGGAACTTGATCTCTGTTAATATTCTCTATCTCTGTTTCCTCTAATTCTATTTGATGTTTCACTTCTTCTTTTATATGACTCAGCTGCTCCTGAGATACTAATTTATTTCTAATGATTGTTCTCCTTTGATCATATATTCGTTGCTCGATTACTTTAATGTAAGTATATTTTTGACTAAATATTTAATGTAGGAGTTGTCTATATGATGTGAAATCTTTTTCTAACTTTGTAATTTGGTAGTAGGTATGCATGATAACAATGTTAACTTCAGACCTCCATTTTATGCGTACTCTTGGTAAAAAGGCATCTGACTCCCGCGCAACACTCAAAGTTGGTTCTTGTGTAAATGTATGCGTTGATGAAGGTGATGATGATGTGGAAGGTATTAAAGATTTACTATTTAGGCTATATGATCCTATGGGACTACTGTGTAGGGTGGTGTGTTTGGCTGTAGTATATTTGTCGGTGGGAGCCTGCCTGTTCGACTCCAGGCCGCTGACGGTTCGCATGCTGAAACACCCAGTGTCAGCTCCAGGTGTGCCCTGATGATCACCCTCGGAAAGCGGCCCTCTCAGTTTATTTTTCGAACGTGTCTCCATTCGCCCCCCACGTTAGCAAAATGTTCAGATGTTCAGCAGTAAGGGAGGATTTTTAGAGGGCTTATTATGATTATTATTATTAAAACGTTATTTAACAAACAATCTCGTAAATATACAAATACAACAAATAATTTATGCCATCGAATCTATTGTGATAGTTGTGAGTTTTGAACCATCGTGAGGAAAGCGACATAAGGGTTACCTATACCTAGTAACTATCATTCTACACGTAGTGTCTCGAATTTTGTTAAAACCCAGATCCGCTATAACGTAATATAGGTATGCAGCGAATAGTAAAATTTAAAAATAACATTTTATAGTTATTAAATACCAGAAACAATAAGGCAATGCTACAATAAGATTAACTAATATCAATCAACATTAACGCATCACGTACCGCCATAGTGGCGCCATCGAGCGGGTGCGAAATAACCGCTGTGAAGTGGCGTATTTAATAACTGTTTATCTACCATTAATGCAGTCTGACTAACACACCGATATGGAATATTAACGTCGACATTAATTAATTTTATACGAATGAAAAATATACAATACATATTACTGTTATGAGGCCTAACAGTAATATGTATTGTATATTTTTCATTCGTATAAAATCAATTAATGAGGCTGTAAACGCGACAGGTTGAAATTTCGATCTTCACTCGAGGAAATGAAATATAATTAAGGTCGATGAAATTGACACGTGAGCATTGCGTTGATTAACAGAATTTAGTATAAGGATTCTTCTTCTATCTTATTTTAATATCTTTAAATTATGGCCTATCTCATTTATATTAGCGATAAGGAGTGTTTTAAAGAATATCATAAGTGCATGTGCATGTAATATTTAACTTTCATTAAATTTATACTCCAATAATGTATTTAACTTTAAAATGCACTTTCATTGTTGTCAATTGTTACAGTACACTTGGATTCAAGATTGTCATTTTGATGTGAGCGTTTTAGTTCAATATTATTTTTACTACCTTCAAACCTAAGAGTTGGACTCGACCACGGTTTTTCACTGATTTCCGCACATAAGAAAGAGTCTCAATCAACCCAATTTTAAAAAGGCGTTATTAATATAATTCCTAATTAACTAAGTATGTGGGGTACATATCATTACAACAAGAAAAAACGTATAAAAATAAACTACTATAAAATAGTTATTACTTAATATCCCTTATCTATTATCCGTCATTTAACAAAGATTTTTCTTTATGTTATAAGATCACAAAGACTAGCAATGTCTCTACATATTGTATACAACAAGATATAGGTAATTTAATAAACTGGAGTTTAATATATAGATATCGTAGCCGCATGTTGGCGGGCGTCGGAGCGGATTGTTACTATATTTTTCAAGAACCAAGTGGCTGTATATTAGTCTTTATAACATTTTCAGTCTGGTCGTGAAGGAGTGAAGTTAATATTAATGTTGTTTAAAATTTCCTCTATAGCAGATGTTGTGTGATAGTTTTTTTAAGTTGGAAGTTTAAGTTGGGACGAACTGAGTTTATATAAGATTCACTATGGTTGGACTCACAAATGTAATTTATGTCAATAGATTATATAGTTGTTATGTAAAATGTTATGAAAATAGGAGTTTGGTAGATACGGGGTAATAGCACCAGTACTTGACACCATAAACAAGTAGAATATTTTCATTATACATATTAAAAATATATGAAGCTTAAAACAATAATTATGAGCAAATATAAAATTTTACTTTTAGCTTTACGCTGTATTGCGCAAAAAAGCACGGTAGGCAGTGTGAACATTGAAACCTAGTTTTAAAATACTCCGTTCTCATTAAAATACTACTGTTCTCTATTTTCCGCCGAATTTTGGTGGTATAGCATGTTGAGTGGCGGATCTCAACGCAATGCTCGTTACCAGAGGGAGAAAATGAAAATAGTAAATATTTCATTTCTTCGAGTGAGGATCAAATTCGCATCCTTTTTACTGTGGCATTTATGTGCCTCTGCGAAACGATAGACCCCCAAAAAAATTTAACTTACAACCCAAAAATATAAAAAAATTCTGATGAAATAGACATTAAAGCCCTAGTAATCGTCATGTAAATATTGATTGAGCAGAATACACACGAGGCATCGAATACTATTAGAAATCCTTGTATGTGATATTACCATATAGAATTTAATATCCCTTGCTATTTGTTTTAGATGATAGTGTTGATTTAGAATATATCTAATCCGCAAAAAATTATATATTTTAAATGAAATATATGATTTTATAGTTGTTCGATATCTAATTGCAAAAAGGTTTAAAAAGTTAGTTTAAAAAAATATTTAACAATTTATAACATAAATTAAAAAGAAATAGTTGTCGCGGTAAAAAGTAATTCACAATACTCTGCACTTAAGCTTCTAATAATTGGCTTAAGAAAAGTAGATATTACTCTATATACGTTTTAATTCGCCATGTTTAAATGTAAGAAAAAATATATAGTGCTAAATGCCATCAGAAAGTTGAAGAAGACATTTATTTATATTAATATCCTCGTTTTCGGAACTTGAATGAAAGTTTCGATTATTAATGTTTTTGGTAGGTAACTGGTGCCATTATCCTATAAAAAAATCATATTTATGTATTTTATTAGAAAAATGTTACTGAATTGTTCACCTAACATATTTTTGTGTCTTATACAAGAAAGTGTAAAACATAATATAGAAAATACTAGAATATAAAAAGAAAAATATTTGGAGTAATTGTGATGAATTGAGACAAATTGCATGCCCGTAGCCATGTGACAAGATATACAGAAAAACGGCTACTTTGGGTCTTCGCCTATAAGGTGGTGGCGTATAATAAAACACATAATTCATGCTATAAACCGTGTAGGGGCTGTGAGTGCAAGTGACGATGCAAAAAGTTTTGTTATAGGCAGTATATTAAGTGATTCTACGGATTTTTATCATTTGTAGATATATTAGATGTAAGCTTTTTATCATTTGTGGATGTGTATCTTTTCATAAGGAAGTAGTGTTGTTTCACTCACTGTCACTCAGCGTCACGCTGTATCCCGCACATAGCGGGGTAGGCAGAGGGAACTTGGGAACCTAGTGTTAAGTCACTCGGTTCCACTTGCATTTGGCAAGTCAGGCATTGCAATTGAGTGGCGGAACTCAACGCTGCGCTTACCTAGTTACTAGAGCGAATAAATGAAATATTAAATATTTAAATAAAAATATTAAACATATAATTTCCTCGAGTGGGGATCGAACACACAACCTGTCGGTAACAGTCACGCGCTTATGACGCTGCGAAACGACAGGCCTATTCTATTCTATTATTTCCATTATTTTCTATTAAATAATTTCAAGTATTAGAAATATTGCATAATGCCATTGATATTAATCGAAACCTCACCTAACTTTAAAGAGTTTTTTGAGGCCTGTTGTGGCGCAGTGTATGACTGTTAGCGACAGGTTGTGGATTCGATCCCTTACTCAAAGAAGTGCAATTAAGTTAAAGCGCGTCATTGAGCTCCGCTACGCAACTCGTAATGCTTCAAATTTAGCGTAAAATTGGGAAACGGAACGGAGTGTCCTAACACTGGGTTCTATGTTCCCTCTGTCTACCCTGCCAACTGTTGTTGTGACTGTTCTGGATACAGCAAAAAGCTACAACGACGTTTTCAAATGTAACTTTATTTTACATATGTATCATATAATTATGTAAATTATGAAGGAACTTCTTCGCCCTGTGCTCGCTTCATAACCAGTCCTCTGTTTAGAATGATCGAAAAACACAAAATAAAATAAATTGCCGACGCTGCAACGATGTTCGGTCGTCAATTTCCTTAAAACATAAATAAATGCCTCAACAACATTAATATATATTTATATATAAAGTTCAATCTTCAAAAAAGTCACCCGCGACAAGGAAACATAATATTATATAGCAGAAAGGTAAATATATTTTTGTTACATTTACAATCACAAAATTACGGTGTTTTTTTTAAGAGAAACTAAATAGTAAGTAACTGTAATTTATCACATTTAAGGATATCTCTTCAGATGTTTAAAAGAAAATAAGAAGTAAACAATATAAATTCCGATAAGTCCACTAAGGAATAATGATAGTAAATGAAAATTTCAATTTAAGCCAAGCTTAACCCAATTTTTGGTATGACGAAGAAATTAGGACGCGACTGGAGAACTATTAAGAAAATAGGACGCGACTAATTCTTTTATCTATTTACTAAATACTGTTGATGCCAATAAGCTTTTAATTTAGGTAAAGAAAATGGAGGTTTATGTAAATTTCAAATTATTTAGGATAAGAAATCTTTGTCTGATCTGTCGTGGCGCAGCGGTACAAGCATGTGACTTTAAACGCCACTGGTTGTGGGTTCGATCCCCACTCGAGGAAATATTTAATATTTTCATATTAAATATTTCATACTTTCATTTCTCTGGTAACAAAGCAAAACGCGGCGTTGAGTCCCGAAACTCATCACGCTCAATCAGTACCCCAATTTCGACGGAAAGTAGAGAACAGAACGAAGTATCTTAACACTAGGTTCCAAAGTTCCCTCTGCCTACTCTGCTATCTGCGGGATACAGCGTAAAGCTGAAATAAATAAATAATAAAAGATTAACCTAAAGAATTTCAATTTCACAACATTCTTCTTACTTTGGATATTCAAATAATAGACAAACCAAATATCGACGTGACGTAAAAAGTGATATGATACATATTCATAATAACTTTTAATTACAAAAAAAGTACGTCATCTGATTAATATTATATAACATTAAAGTTTGAATCTAAAATTGTTTTCAAAAATAATACTGCGATTAAGCTTAGCTTTGTTTTTACCAAACAAAAGAGTTAAGGAGGCGAAACGATACCATCTATTAACCACAGTCCCGCATAATAACCTTCTGATCCTTCTCTTTGAAAATTTCCAGCTGTTATAGAATAATTAACTATTGCAATTATACTTAAAAGCATCAACAACATTCTAAAAAAATATAAAGAATATATGAAGTACAAAACAGATATATAAAGCGAAAACATTAAATATAAATACATATATATTATATTACAATACCATGACAGAAAACATAAAAATATATATAAATTTATGTTAGCTGGTCCTGCTAAGGTTTTATTTTTTAATAATATATTTCCAAATATAACGAGTAGACTGCTATTCTTTTACAACATTACTATACTTTTACAACATACTTTTACAGAAAATACAATGCCAGCAACAGCTTACATTGGTGTCATTAACATTACAACTAATTGCCCACTCCTGCAATTCATCCACATTCATTATCTTGATTACTTTATCTCAATCTTACAACTTATTTATAAGTTTCAAAATATCAATGTACTGTTTCAAATATTTGATATCTATTTATTACATTCTATATATATAACAATTAACTAAATTGATATCTAACATACATCCACTTTCCTCAAAATATCTTCCTTTTGACGATAGCCACAACTGAAATACAGGGGTGGTTTAATAGCTTTCAAAACGGGATGCCTCGAAGTAACCGCTTCCAAAATTTTGTGAAATTAGTGCAACATGGCGATATAAAATATTTTAATTTCACGAGTGAATTATGCTAAGCACAAAGATAATAGAGTCATTAAAAATACTTATTTATGAATTAGTATTCCAAAATATGTATCCCTGATGTAAATAATTTCGACATGTCTATGCTAATTATAGTTAAATGACAACATTATAAACACGCTGTTATAATCTTCATCCAAGATTAATAGTTTTATAAACTGACTTCTTTTCAGTATTTTTAGGTTGACACACCTTAAAAAAAGGGAGCCCTTGTAGTACTACTTCATTGTATTTGATTTACGAATTCGTAGATTCCTCTACAAACTTTTAAGCACTTAACATCAAATGTTGAATTTTCCTATCTCTTCAATTTTGTTTCTATTTTTTTACAAAAAACAAAAATCTAAGAAAGCAAAATAAAAAATAAAAAAAAAGTTTATGCTTCGTTTTGCTGCTTTTTCTTCTTTACAAAATTTAGCAAGAGAGTAGAGCTTATTTTAAAGAGGAAACGCTGAAAATCAGTAATTTATATCACAAAAAACAATCATATAAATTTATATTTGTAGTTAATTTCATTAAAATGTTATTTTGTCAACTTTTATAACTTTCATAATTGCAATTATGAAATTGACACGGAATGCTCTATGAATAAATCCGACTAGGATTTTGACATTTTTTTTTATATATCTACTTGTATGGCCACTGGCAATTATTAAGCTTTTAAAAGCATTTTTGCACTTTAAAGATAACAGAGTTGAAGTTAACTCAGCACTAAGCTAAATACTAGATTAAAAGTAGTTCAAATAAATATAGAAGATTTTATAGCAATAAATTCTCTTGTATACAAGAAATAGTTTTCTGCTTCTCAAAATAGTTTCTTTTAAAAGCTTTCATTTAGTATCTAAGACACAAAATAGTTTCAAAATAGTTTCTTTTAAAAGCTTTCATTTAGTATCTAAGACACTTCGTCTAGCTTATTTCTAGAAACTAAATTCACGTCGCTATGTTAACATTTCATTCAAACAGGTAAAGTTATTATATCCATATATTCTCGTCTATTTTTGCTATATAATTGTTTCGGTATTATATTCTAAGTGAATTTATATCGAACCTTTCCAATCCTTTAATTGAATAAATAAATAGCTAACGTCTATATAAAAATAAATTGATAATAAAAGTCTTAATTATGTATCTTTTAAATTACATATAAAATTACATATAAAGCTGTATAGAAGGACGTACTTATGTAGAATTCACGTACCTATACACAATTTTAGATTGACGTCATAACTT